>VDFB02353982.1:0-10221 GCA_007258455.2 Sequoia sempervirens
AAGAAGACAGAGGTTTACTGGCAGTCATCAAGAACAACTAAAACTTTGATCATTCAACCTTGAAGATCTTTGAAAAGAGACTGCAAAGTGTCGGATCAGAACAAACATTAGTCGTTAGATAGCATGGGGATGCACGAAATGAGCAACAGTGATGAGCAAGCATGGAGCGGATGACAAGGCATGCAAAACGATGCACAAAATGGAAGGAGTGAGGTTCTAAACTGGAACAGGCAAGTTTGAAGTACTTATGGGAAAAATTGTGAAAAGTGTAAGGGCGCACTTTTTCAGCGCCCTTACATTTTAGGGGATTTTGATTTTGATGCAGGGGCGCTGAAAAAGTGTGCTCCTGCACTTTTCAGTGTTAGAAAATATTTCAAAATGTCAAGGCGCACTTTTTCAGCGCCCTTACATTTTCTTCAAAATTTTTATAAGGAATGAAAAACTTCAAACATCATTAGGTTTCAAATGGCAAAAAGGCAATGTGTAAAGACGTTTGAAAACAACGCTTGGAGTTTTGGAGGCACGAAATGCTTGAAGTCGATATTTGGCGAACTGTATTGGATTGCATTTCACTTTCTTTCTATCATCATTTTCTAAGTGAACAAAAACCAAGCTACATTACTCACAAAACGTGAGTTTTCTTTCATGAAGAGTATAGAAACATCAAGGGGGATAATGCGAAGAGATGTAGAAAACGTTTAAAGAGGAAGAACACGCTATGATAATGTTACAAAACGTGATTAGGGAAAGAGGGACCAAAATGAGCTCATGAATACAAGACTCAAAAGACAATGGCGAAATAAAGAAAACACATGGGATAAGGAAAAACGTGAGAAGGAGACAAAGATTAGTAAAAACGCATATGTAAAACCTAAGATATGTACAAAGTAATGAAGGAGAATGGAGAGAAAGTATGGAGAATGACTCACCAAGAGGAAGTGTGAAATCTTCAAAAATCTCCAAAAATGTGTTTTGCAGCTTGAGAGGATTTCGCCCAGCAAGAAGGAATACAGTTTGAAGATCATAAACAATGAAAAAGGAAAACTAAAACACTTTTAAGTAAATGGTAACTCAAAAAACCTAACTCAAGTTGAGCAATAAATTTAGGCACGAAAAGTGGCACGATGAACGAAAAATGTGAAAAACATGAAGAAACGTGCCAGGGCCAGAAAAAGACTAAGTGTGGGTAAAAAGTGTAATAGCGCACTTTTTTAGCGCTATTACATTTTTAAAGATTTCACTTTCATGCAGGGGTGCTGAAAATCAGTGCCCCTGCACTTTTCATACTTAGCCAATTTTTGGCTTGTGAGTAGGAGCGCACTTTTTCAGTGCAACTGCATTTTTCACAATTAACTAAGTATGAACAGTGAGACTTCGCGAAGGGGCTCGTTTTGAAGGTCTTCGCGAGGCGAACATAGAGCGTTCAAAACAAATGTTTGAAACTTTGGAATCGCGTTTCAAGGTGGCTTGAAAATCACTTCGTTTTCGCGTGCTTGAACTTCACAAATCCTAGGAAGCGGACAAGTTTCATTGGGGGTTATCACAATGGAATGAGCACTTTGCTAGATTCCATGATAACATAATGGAGTAAAATCTAATTGTTCTAATGCTTGGAAACAAAATACTAGACTATGAAAACTTGAAATAACAAAGATGAATCTTTGAAAGTAGCACTATCCCTAGTAAAGGTGCTAAAAAATGTAGAGGCCCACTAGTGTTTAGTAAACTTAGTGTCAAACATACAATTCAGAGGGAGTCCTACTGAATATTCCATTAAACCCTTGAAATACCTTCATTTTAATTATCAACCAGGGCTAACGTAAGCTTTTGATGATGCTAGCACTATATGTGCATTCAAATACTTTTCACTACCTACATCATCCTAGCATAGGTGTTTACACATGCTAGAAATCATAAATTGCATAATAGTAAAAATAAGTAATGTTGAAGCTATTGCTATGGGTACTTATAGCTAAATACTGTGACTAGTTCACTGTCAATAAATGAATTTTGTAACTAACCAATATTGCTAACTTGGCTAATTTGACTAACCCTGGAGGACAGTGTATAGAAGCAATTAAAGCATGAATACCGAACATGATCTTAAATTCACATTCACCACATGAAGAATTTGATTAAGACAAACATAATCACAAAAATAACTATTGTAACATAAATAAATGTGTAGAAAGAAAAGTGGCGAATAGTTACCTTAAGTGGCCCTTTCTCAAGTGACTGTCTCCATAGGATAAACTCAAATCTAGCTCCTCAAACTAATTCAACATAACAATAACTAAAAAATTCTTCATTGCATAACTCAAGATATCACAATCCAAAGAGATTCTTTTGGAATATCCTATTCATAAGATTATGATTGAAAAATAAAACATTATCTATGTAAAATAGAAACTAACTAAACATATCTATCTGCTATATTTTTTTATTTAAACTCACTAACTAACTTGACCACCAAACCATTCATATAGGTGCAAGGGAGTCTTATTAGAACAAGGACTCAAAACAAAAATCTAATCATAAATCACCACTCTCTAAAAAATAGAGCATGATAAAGTTTGAGTAACTAAAACACAATTGAAAAGGTAGAAGATTGAAATAGGATTGTAACTCTTCAGCAACAGTTTAAAACTAAAATGTAGACTGTAGAACAATCACTTTGGATTCCCAATTGTGGAAGAATTCTTCTCCTTTGATAGTCATATTAAATGATGTGATGATTCACAATCATCCTGACAAATAGACACCTCCAATTGTGCAACTATTGTGTTCTTCTAACTTCCCCTGCATCACAATTTGAAACTACATTTCGCTGTGGGGTGTGCCTCCTAGTTGTTACGGGCTACAGTTTTCTTACTCTAGCTCCTTGGATGTGAAGATTTAGTTCACACAACATCTACACAATACTAATAACCATAACTTAAACACAAATATTCATCGAATTTCATACATATCCATATATTAACCATGCAATAATTATTATATCATAATCATATTTCCATAGACTTTAAACTAGGTCCAAGTTTGCATAATGATCATAAAAGATAGTAAAGTTTTAGGAATATGTAGGAAATAAGTATTTGGAGATGTCTAAAAACATGTACTAAAATAACAGAAAACTAACTAATAGTTGGCATCATCAATACCAATCTAAAAACTGTTGACCAAGAAGAATATACCAATGAGCCCTTGGATAACATTATCTCAAGCAAGATTTCCATAAGCCCTAGTCACCCAAGCATAAATCATCAAGATCTTATAGACCAAGTAGATCCTAGCACAATCTATTCCTCTAACCCAAACCCAAAATTTATTGGTCATCCCCATGGAGAAATATATGATTTACTAGACTGCATCTTAGGGAAAGACAATGATGTCATGATTAGGTGCCTTATAATAATTGGAGCCAAGTGTTACCCATATTTTCACCCATGGCTCAATTAGGTAGAGCGCATTGATAGAAAGAAGAAAGAAAATGGTACATTTTCTATCCTTACATTGCATTCATTTATATAAATGAAATAACTTGAGAGATTACAAAAAACAAATAATCACATTTATACAGATGCATGAAATATAAGAATATTTTGCAAATTTCTTCTAAAAAAGTTATTTTATTGAATAAAAATATTCATTTAACTCACACAAGTCGTGAGTTTAACTATTGTTTGCTTATTCAATTCAAATCAAAATCAACATATACATGAATAAGTAAACGAATGAAGAAGAAAAAGTGCATGTAGGGAGGGTAACCATTCATTGCTTGAGAATGACTGGTTTTTGTTGAGTCTTCTTGTTTGGCTATTGTCTAATTTGTCCTATCTTTCCTAGCTCCTTGAGACTGACTCTTGTTTCCTACATTAAATCAAGGCAATGTGTTAGAGCAATGCTCTAAGCAATGACAAGCTACACACCATACATGATCATTTACCTATTCATGTATAAATTGATCTTAATCTGCATTAAAAAAACATCCATATCCTAAATATACTAGAGAAAACACTGAAGCCATCAAAATAGCACATCAAAGTATACATATTTTTCTAACTTGTTTGCTTCATGTGCAGCTACAGGTGCAATCATATTTTAGATCAAATGAGTGGTGGAAATGTGGCTCCCACAAGGGTTGAGCCTAGCTCATAGCAATGATTGCATTATCTTAATCTATGCACAATATTTTATGAATATTCTAAGTGCTTATGAGATTACATTGCAAGACAATTAATATCAATCATGATCACTTCATAATTATAATACAAAAGAGTGTACAGTGTTAAGAATCCTTCACAACAACAGCTTTTAAGAATACAACCATTGGTCCATTGAAGCAAAAAGGAATGCATTTGATATGAATAAGCATATTTTTGGTAAAGTTCAATTCTTTAGAATATTCCATGTGTAGAATGGGCAATCCATAAGATGATAGTACTTCATGGGGCAACATAACAAAGAATTCATTGTTGCAATTTTTTGTTTGAACAAACCAGAGCATGAAGGGAATTTATTTGCTGCCTATTCATGTGTTCAGGAATGACAAAATATTGGAAGCATTTTCAGATTAGACTACATTTGTTTTTAAAAAAGGAGGTAAAGTCAATTCAAGCCACTATAACAATGTCTTGTTACAGGAAGCAATTTAAGGTACAAGAAGAGCAAAGGAAGATTGATGTAAAGAGACTAAATTTGACTATGAAGGCGGGTAGTGAATAAAGAGTTTTAATCAATGCTTAAGGACTGTAATGGAATCTTTTGACTATGCATTGTAATGTGACCAATGAAGGGAAGACTATAAAAGAGCAATGTTATAGATACAGGGGATCAGTTCAAGGAGAGTGTTCATTGAAAGTGTATTGAGGACAGTGCAATCAAATGCTTCAAGAAACGGTATCATTTAATATCAATCAAAACACTATGCATTATGAGTCACTCAAGAATGGAGGAAGAAAAGTGGCAAGTCTCATGTCAAGGTATTTAAGAAAAATAGAAATGCTTGTAGATAACTCAATCAGAGAAGAATAGAATCATGAGTGCAAATATTTATTCCTAAGTGGTGGAGCAACAAATAGTGAGTATGCAGTGCCATATTCCCATTTTCAGGTCCAATTACAAAGGCTAGTGGTTTCTATAAAAGACAAGTTTACAAGAGATTACATTTTTCAAGTAATTTGAGATACAGGAGCTTGAATAAGCTTACTTTGCTTAAAAGAAAAATAGAAAGAGAAAATTCATTTTTGCACAAGCAACAGGAAAGAACCCTCAAGTGCCTATAAGAAAGAGAAAGGTTCCAACTTCTAACAAACCTTTAGGAGGAGAGAAACAAAGTATGTGGCCGCGGCCATATAACTTAGAGAATGCCCTGTATTTGATAGAGAAACACAAAGCCCGTGGTTTAGGGTCTAAAACCCTATGGGTTTTAATCATACAAAATGGAAAACCTTTGGAGTTTTTAAATCAATAGAAAAACTAGAATTTTGAAAATATAAAAATACAAGGTGAAGCTTGAATGATTGCGGCCATTAGGAAAGAGAAGGTCATGATCTAAAATTACAAACCCGCAATCTATAAGTGAATGAATGGTTTTCTTTTTTTACTTGAAATACATTGAAATCTTTACAGAAAAACAAAAATGACTAGTGAAACAAGAAAAATAGAGAAATGAGATAGCCCGGGAGGGGTTTGAGTAGATCGATTTGAGCTTTATATCACAGGAGAAAAAAACAAACTATTTTTGTCACAAGTTTCAAAGCCGAGCTAAATTCAAAACTAGAGAGATATACAAAGGGTTTCAAGTGCATAGAACCCCAAAATCTTGATAGAGAAAACGCCAAAATAAGCTGCAAATAGATGGACAACCCTGACTTGTAGTTTCTTGAAGAAATACATGCAATGTATAGAAGATGAAGTAAAACATTAAAGAATGTTTACCTAAAGGTTTCCCTCTCGGCTTTCATGGTTGTGTGCCTCTGTGGCCGATTTTTTCTTCATTGAGCTTCTTTGGAATTCGCTCATTACAAACCCTTGGTGGCAGACTTAGCTTCATCCAGAAGCTTCAGAAAGTGGAAATGAGAATAAAAAAGCATTCGTTGCTTTTGGGCTAGGGTTGAAAACCCTATTTTTTCCATCAATATGAGTGAAGTGATTTTTATCACTTTATTTATCAAAAATGCAAAAAAAATTAATATTTCCCGTGGCTTAGACTTTGTCTTATGCATTACATATGCCATGATAAAACTTTTGACTTGTATTTTCACCTTAATTTGCATATAGGGGTCGAACTATAGTCTTATTTATTTATTTTTGCATTTGAGTTAAATGTAAAGCACATTGACTTTTATGATGATATTATATATCATAAAGTTATGTGACTATTTTAATGCAAAATAGAATAAGTACCTTTAATGCTTTTATGAGTTTTGTTGAAATCTTTATGATTATAGAGGGCATTTAGGGAAGTTGAGTTTTGTTTGCAAACATGTGGAGAAGAGATAGGTTGATTCATGACTTTGTTGAGAGAATATAGGCCTTTTGTTTCCATTTAGAGCACTTTTAGGAGTAGTTATGGTTGGATTAAGTCTTGCATGACTTTTTCATCCAACATGAGCTCTTTTTGAGTGGATTTAAAGGCTAGATTTTAGGCCTTATTGTTGCATCCGACCCAAGGATTTCTAGAGCCTTGTTTTGTGGAGCAAATTGGGTGTTGGCTACTTAGTCACATTTGCTACTCATTATTGAGTTAGTTTTGTTCATGCAAATTTTGGGAGATAGTGATTCTTTTAGTTTTTGCAACTCATTTTGGATATGATGTATAGTGGAGACCTCTATTATTTCTGGTGATCAATTTCTTGTCTTTTCATTCTTGTTGTTTAGTTTATATAAGTGATTGATCAAGTTACTAGTGAGATTGTTTAAATTTCCTTACAACTTTGTCTCACATGTTTATACCTTTTTGCAACTAGTTTGTTCATGCAGGTTATTGATTGAGTCTACTTAATACATGTTATTTGTTGATTGTGAAGTTATCTTCCTTTTGCAAGTAGTTGTATTATGACCTTTTAGTGAAATATTTATGCATTAACATACTGCAAGGAATCGTGCATAATTAATTCATGCCAGTTTTAAAGCAAGTGTATGAAATCTGGTTTCAAATCCAAATAATGTTTAGGTGCATCACCATAGGGTTTAGTTTTCATTTTCATGCATTATTTCTCCCTTTCCCTCTACAAAATTAGTAGTTTTAGAGTGATAACCAACTAGGACCCGGCCTTATCCGAAGGTTCATTTCAACTTTAGGTGACCCACAACCTTGAAATGATCCCATGTTTCTCCAGAAAGCTTAGTTTTATAACTTTGCATAGGGTGCATTTCTAGGAGTTAACACCAAGCTTACCCAAAACCATCTCCTTGAACACCTAGGTAGGGAAACCTTCCAAAATTAAGAAACATACATGGATAATCCCTATCCATCAAATCCATTAGATCCTCCACTCACTCCTACCAATCCCAATCCCAAAAAATTAAATCCCCAACACATCCCTATTGATCCTAATATTTATCAGTTCATCCCTATAGATCCTATTCCATCTAAACCTATAGTAGCATTTTTCTTGAACCCACCATCTATCCCTATAAATCATATAACATTCAATCCTCTATCCATCCCTATGAATCCTAATCTATTAACCCCTTTAAATCCTAAACTATCAAATATTCCATCCATTTACACTAGCTGTAATCATAATCCACACACCCACAATAATCCTCGTCCATCTACTCATCCATCCATCCCTACAAACCCTTCAACATTACACCCTACACCCATCCAAATAAATCCTAACACAAATCCATCTATCCACATAAATCATAATCCCCCAACCAATGGAGCCCCTAATCCAAATGACCTATTATCAAAACCAATCAAGAGGAAGTCATTCTAGCACATAAGATTTTTCATGCTCAAACCAAGGCCAAAACCAAGAAGTGCTTGACCAACTATATGTATCAAATAAATAAATGACAAACCTATCTCCTTACACAAATCCTCTATCAAACAAACTTTCAAAGCTAAAATATGATCAAATCAACCAATTCAATCAAAATAATATATCTAATCCACCCAACATAACTAAAAAGGATGTTATTTAGTGCCTAATAATAATAAATAAATAAAATGAATTGGAGGAGTTGTGCCACACCCATCATAAGTGTGAACATGTTGAGATCATCTAAAACCCCTTTACAAAGTCATTCCCACAAATCCACCCATACAAAAGGATAAATAGAGCCCATCCACCACTTCATGTTATTGATCAAATCAAAGATAAATAAACCTCATAAAATACAAAAACATCCCAATTATCAATGCTTGAATTTGAAGAGATACATGCAAGAGCTCATTGATCAAGGCTATATCAACTTAAAGGAAACACACCCATATCACAAAAAAAACATCAAGATCCCTATCTAAAACATCATCAAACTTTTCCATGACCAACCCAAGGTCAAAATTCTTGCATTGATCCCATTAATCCAATTCAAGAACAAAAATCCCCTCAATCACCCATCAACCCCATCCAAAAACTAAACTTCTACCCCTTTTACCTAGCCACCTTTGCTTGGTCTAGTTTCCTATTAAACAAATAATTTAAAAATTCTAATATTTCCCAATAATCTAATTATGGATTTGTGTCTTTCTTTCAAAATAACAAATATCCTGTTGCAAATCAAATGTTCTAAATCATAAAATATCAAGGCAAATAATTAGGCCTTTATGAACAAGGAATCCTCAAATCCATCCATCCATATTTATGCAAACCATGGATTCCATGGCATTGGATATAGATATCTTGATAAGAAAAATAAGGATGTTCCTCCAATGAGTGCTAGGGTCCTTTCTCCCAACATCAAAACAAATCCTTCTCATTGTTCCACCAAGGAAATTGCTACCATTAATCCTTTTATTGATCCTATCACCAATCCTTCCATTGACCTTGTTAGTAATTATTTCATCAACCCCATCATACTCATCACTAACCCTTTCATTTACCCCATCACTAAACTTAGCCATCCACTTCCTTCATCCATCACCTTGGATCAAAAAAATCAAGCACCATTCAATATCTTCCATAATGATGAATCTATCAGCACCTTCATGGAACTTCAAGATCATATCTACTTCAAGGAGCATAAAATAGGCTTTGAGATAGACTTGGGTGCATTAGCATATCCTTAGGAACCCATCCAAATGCATAAATCACTACAACCCAAAAGTTGAAATCCTAATCATTTCAAAGGCCAAAGGCCCAAAAATCTACATGGATCCAAAAATTCCATATGCCTAAAGCCAATCCTTTAAATGAAAAAAATCTAAAATCCCAATATTCAAATTCCTTACATCCAAAATTCTCAAAATCTAAAGTTTATATGGGTTCCAAAATGTAATCTTCCAAATCCAAGCACCCTAAAGTAAAAATTCATAAATCAAAACCCAACAAACAATAGTCTATAATGTCAAAGACCCAAACATTAGAAACTCAACAATATAAAATATATGGAATCTGAATATCAAAAAAACAATATCACAAGTCAAAACATGAAATTTATATGGGTTCCAAAAGCCGGTAATATGGATGCTCAATTCATAACCCAAAGTACCAACATATAAGTATCCTAAAATTTGAAATTCCCTAAGCTCACAAGTCCTAAAACATAAAAAATCCAAAAGTCACCATCACATCCAATCTCAAAACCTAGCATGGTGTGTGAACTCCTTGGTCCTATTTCCCATGGGTCCAAGGAAATTTATGCCTACCTGCATCATTTTATCCTTCCATCCAACTATTTTACATAGCTCAATATCTCATCCTATATACCTATATTACTACATCCCCTTCATAAATTTTTTTTGATGATCACCTTACAACCTCCATCCAACCTACCTCCCACTCAATTTTTCATGAAACCACTCAAGATAATCCCACGTAAAATTCATTGAAGCATGATCCACTTGAAGCGATCTTATACAATGAGATACTATTATCCTACCATAGAAGGAGAAGCTTGAATCCAAAATATACCTAATTTTTTTTAAAAAAAAAACAAGATAAAAATATTTCAATGATAAAAAAAAATCTATGGATCCTTGGGCAAGTACCATGATGAAAACCCATTTATGGGCATCATGTACAAATTTGTTTCCCATGTGTACCC
>VDFB02353983.1:0-11398 GCA_007258455.2 Sequoia sempervirens
CCTTTTAGTCATTGTCCTCTTTGGTGGGGATTTCTTCCAACTCAAAGTCTAGTTATGAAGACTCATTAGTCATCTTGTCAACTTGTCATTAACAACAAAGTCCTTTAGCAGTCCAAATCAAAAACAAAGTTCAAGCTTAGAAGTGCTTAGATAGCCTCATTTTTCATTGCATCCACATTGCATACCTTATTCACAAAAATCAAAAAACAGTGGTCATTTTCGTCGTCAATTTGAACCTTAGATTTCACCTAGTGTCATACTTGCATTTAGTGGACATTCCCTTTGAGAAATCTCATTTATGGTCGAAACCAGACTTCAAAAGCACAAAAGACAAATGGACAACTTTAGGCAAGATCCCAACAGTCCTCCACATGACTCAAACTGGACCGTGAATGATCCCTTTACCAATCTAGACAATCAACCTCTAGTGACAACACAATCCCTACCTAACAACTCATTCGAACTCTACATGCAAAGAGATGAAAATGGTCAACTCCTTCGAGAACACATAGAAGCATTGACACAAGACCCAGAGGCCTATCAGTTGGCTTAAACAATAGCGCATCATGACAGGGACAGATTCGTAGCTATGCTCTTGAGTGAAGGAGCTAGGTTACCACCAGGATTTGACATTAACACATTACATGAACCTAATGCCAACAATGTTCATAACATCTCACACAGTGGTCAACTCCTAAATACTACAAGCAACATCCCTTTTGACACAACGACACTGCATACCACATCCAACATCCCAAACATCTCCAATACAATAAACACTACGTCTCTTGGGGGATCACAATCATCCACAACATCCCACAACTACTGAGGTCAATACAACCTCTCTTGGTTTAGAGTGACATCATCGACCAAAATCGTTCCAATCCTCACATTATCCCAAGCGGCCAAAATACCACCGAGGGGGCATCATCAAGTCATCACAACTCCCCTTGACAACTACATCTACTACCATGAACACAACCTCAACAAAGCGCGTTACGTGCTTGATTCACAGCATCCTTTAGGAGGACCTGAAGGGCGGTATCTTCATACAAGGACAACAACAAAATGTTAACCGCGACAACCGCGGTCAAGCGTCACTACCTCCCCAAAGGTACAGCGCCAATGTGCCTTGTGCAAAATTAGCAATTCACACAAAGTGGCCAAATAACTCAACCCATGACATCGTTAATACATCATAACATTCATGGTCACAACATCCCCCAAATAATGACATGCATGGCTGGGGGACACATTCCAACATATTCATCCAACGTTCACACTCTTCAACATGCACCTAATCACAACTTCCAATACCAACAACACACATCATACGTACCACAACAACCCGTACCGCCACTATACACCTATACTCACGCAGGAACACATGGTGTACCAGGGAATCCAATGTATGGAAATGTAAATGACCCCACCATAGATGAACTCGAAGCAACAGTGTGGGATATGGAGAAGAAAATGCAAAACATGCTCATTACAGGCGGGAAATCCGAAATATCATATGACTTGGATGTATACCCATTCGACACAAACTTACGTATGCCTGCATTTCCGCCAGGATATGTGTCACCCAACTTCACTAAATATAAAGGCAAGACAAATCCCATTGAACATCTTCGTGAATTCGCAACTAACTATATGGATATCGCATACGAACCCACATACTTGATGAGAATTTTTTCCAAAAGTTTGGCGGGTCAAGCCCTTGAATGGTTTTCAACGCAAAAGTATATCCAATCATGGGATGAGCTCAAAAGAAGGTTCATAAAAAATTACGCATACAACATTGACATGGACACCTCTATCACTAGCTTGTGCAATCTCACACAAGAAGAGTCGAGTGAGACATTTATCCCGCTCTTCCAAAATGGAGAAGCCTCGCTAGTCGATGTCACATTGACATTCCCGAAAGGGAAAAGGCTGACATGTTTGTCCAAACACTCTAGGGCCCCCAAAAATTCACATTGCAAATATTGTTGTACAACTTCATAGAATTAGGTGGTGCTAAATCCAAAATTGAGAAAGCCCTTATCGCAAAGGGAGAACTGAGATATGGTTCCAAACACACAAACACCAACCCACCCGCTGACAAAAACAAATATTGGATCAAGAACAAGCATGTTACAAATGATGGTGTTGTGGACGCCAAGACTATAAGTCTTATATTGGCCCTGAAAGGGGTTCAACAACAAAACAAACCAACAATGACATTGACACCTCCCCCCAATACTCCTTCAAACAGTCAAAATGGTCAAAACAGTCAAGGACAATATCATCAAATAAGACAATTTCCTAGGGGTCGCACATACACCAATTTAGGTGAACCCATTGCAGAAGTCCTTAAGAAATGCATCCAACATGGGGTCATCACACTTCCTAAAATAAAACCTTATGACCTAGGACAATTCAAACCAACATGGTGGAATGACAATGCAATTTGTGAATACCATCAAGTCAAAGGGCATACAACCTCCAACTGTCGACAACTGAAAAACATAATCCAAGACCTTATTGAAAATCGCACCATCAAAGTAGGTGGATCACAATTCCGGGCCTAACTCAAATCATACTATCCACAAGAATCCATCGCAGATCATGGTCCCCATAATGCTTCCACTTCAGGTCCACAGAACCAAGCTAACTTCGCCCGAGCCAAGTACGATTACTCTGGTGGACCAACAATAAATAATGTTAGAATGGACGATGAGTACATCAACACCATTATGATCAAGAGAGCACCACAATGTAATGCTACTACGCGAAGTGGCAAGGTCAATATAGCTGGTCCACCTCCCCCTAGACAAGCCAAGATCATTATAGCAGGCCCATTTGCTAAGCAATCACAACCAGCTTCATCTGTTAAACAACCAAAACTCGCCCCAATCCCACAATGCTGAAACCCAAAGTCGGCCTAATCTCTATCGACCAACTAGGGAAAGACTCGCGAAATATCTATCCTTGAGCTGCTTCAGATCTCTCCCCGCGTACAAAGAAATCTTGGATAAACTCTCCTAGGTCAAGCCGTCCCCAAGGACATTGGATGTCAATCATTGAAATCCATGGTGGATATCTCACCATCACGCACCATGTCACCTTCTCGATCAGATTATCGCTCATCATCTAAAACTAACCACAATGATGCTACTAATATAGAAGTTTTTGGTCCACAAGCACAAGGTTAGATGGGTTTTAATGATGCGAGTGTGGTTGAATATATGCCCCTAAACCGTTGGCTCTTGATTCTCCTCTCGATGCATGCATAGAATCCAACAAAGCATAGTGATCAAAAGCATATGATGATCTAGGAACGCTTCGGTATGCTTATCTCATCGAGTGGGACTCACTCATTGTTTAATGCCTTGCCAGTCCCCGGATTTGGAACTACCATACCATCTTACTTGGCTTCCATGGATCCATGCCTTAAAAGTCGTTCACGACATACCACCAATGCCTCAAGTTTCCTTTTGATGGTACGTATAACTATATACGGAGATCCCTAACCTTCCACATTGTACCAATTTAAGGGTATCTCTGAAAACCAAGTAGCTATTAACCGAGAAGCACCTGGCTCCTCGTCCAAATATGTCGATCCTTCCACACTCATGTCATCCTCCACACCCACTTCATCCACGTCTTCCGCCATAACACCACCTTCCACCAGCCTTAAGACTGAGGAAATTGACAAAATCCAGGACCTGGGCTGTGGAGAGTTCAAACTAAATACAGCATACAGCATAACTACAATACCCACTCCTCCAAAGATATATGGTCGACCATGTTTCAGAATGGAACCGCAAGAAACATTCAAAGTTCCACCGAATACAGTTTTCATCAAGTGGGGAGACATGAGTGATGAAGACCTTGCTGACATCATAGGATGGATCTATAGGGATACAGTCTCATTACCTCCACTACCAGTTCAGAAATACGGCAAGGGTTACAACATCATGAAGGCTAAAGGCTACGATGGTACTAGTGGCCTTGGAAAAAATAAAACCGGTCGAAGGGAACCTATAGAAACTTTCCAAACTCCGAAGTATCTTGGATTAGGGTTTAGATCAATCGACAATGGCGATCGACGTACCTCTGGACTTTCCAGTGAGCAAGTACATGCTTCTGAAAGTGTCGAGACTACTAGGAAGTCCCTAACCGAAATAGACTCCCACGAGTGGGAATTTGGCTCTGAACGATCCCTAAGTGACTGTGGCCTCGATGATTTGTTTGTCGAACCAGGGGAACTGACCTCTGAACAACGGTTTTGGCAAACATTCAAAATGGAGCAAACACCAAACAGTCAAAATCCCACTACCACTTCCCATGACACACAACGACCACCATCCGAACCCCCTCAATCTAATCTATCCGAAGTATCAGAAGACATTGATAGCCAAGGCTCTAAAACCTTCACTCCTTATTATGACAACGAATATGACACCAGTGAAGGAGAATACTGGATAGAATCCGATGTTGAGTTGGACGATGATAACCTCATCTGAAACATCAACGAATCCATCTGTATGCTATCGGCATCCTCACCCGAGTTCACTAGCCTTGACGATGGCATTTCATTAGTCTACCCTGAACTAGTTGATTGGGACCAACAAGGACCGCCAATTCTAGATACATTCCAAAATGATGAAGCCATTGCAGAATTCATGGGATTGTGAGAAGGCCTACCAAGTGGGGACTACAAATCTGATTTTCATTGATTTAGATCGATGGCATACTTTGGTGAGACCATTCTCTAGAATAAAAAGCAAAAATAAAGTAAAAAATGAAATGTCTCTAGGTGAAAACTGAAAGGCACCTCTTGACAATAAAATAGTAAAAACAAAGGACGTATCTGCGGGTGAAAACCTCTCTGAGGCGCCCAAAGATGGAGGACTGGACTTTCTCCCCGTGCAACAGGAAAAATCGACCATGCTTGTTGAGGACACCATAGAGGATAACATTTCAACTCCAGAAGACCCCAAGATGGTCTTATTTGCGGCATCATTGACAGATGAAGAAAGACCAGACTTTCATAAATTCTTTGCAGAACGGAAAATAAACTTTGCATGGTCCTACGCTGACATGCCAGGATTGGACCCCGAACTAGTTCTACATCATCTGCCACTAGTACCCAATGCTAAACCAGTCAAGCAGAAGTTGCGCAAAATGCACCCTCAAGTTGCTCTATTGGTTAAAGCCGAGCTAAAGAAATTATTGGATGCCGGATTCATAAGGTCCATAGATTATGCTGAATGGATTTCTAATCTAGTGCCAGTGACAAAGCCAAATGGGCTAATTCGGGTATGTACAGATTTCTGGGACCTAAACAAAGCATGTCCAAAGGATGACTTTCCTTTGCCCAACATTGACATTATAGTTGACCTAACCACAGGACATGAGATGCTATCCCTCATGGATGGTTTCTCCAGCTATAATCAAATCCGCATTGCTCCTGAGGATCAGCACAAAATAGCATTTACTTGCCCATGGGGTACATACTATTGGAACGTCATGCCCTTTGGTCTCAAAAATGCAGGTGCCACATATCAAAGGGCTATGACCATGATCTTCCATGACATGATGCAAAAAATAATGGAAGATTATGTAGATGACCTATTGGCCAAATTAGCAACCAGGAAAGATCATTTGAAGGTACTCGACACAATTTTCAAGAGACTTGAAGAGTACAAAGTTTTAATGGGAACCCTAAGAAGTGCGTTTTTGGGGTCACGTCAGGTAAGCTATTGGGGTACATAGTTTCCCGAAGAGGCATAGAGGTCGATCCGGCCAAGGTTAAAGCAATCATAGACATGCCTCCACCCAGAGGGACCAGTGAACTCAGAACCCTACAAGGCAGAGTGCAATCTATTCGCCGCTTCATAGCTCAATTGGCAGATAAGTGCCACCCATTCCAGTATTTGTTACGCAAAGGTGTCCCCTTTATATGGACAGATAAATGTCAACAGGCCTTCCAGCAAATTAAAGATTACCACGCCAACACTAGTCCCCATGTCACTTCTCATTCACATGGAGTTTCGTTAATTCTATACATCTCGACCACTAGTTCAGCACTAGGGTCATTACTGGCTCAAAATGATCACGAAGGGAAAGAAAGAGCAATCTACTACATCAGCCGCACACTGATAGGTTATGAGTTGAATTACACATACATTGAACGTGCATGTCTCGCAGTTGTCTTTGCAGCCCAAAAACTAAGGCATTATATGCTTAATCATCAGACACAATTGGTTGCCAAGATTGACCCATTGAAATATCTACTAAGTCGAGCAGCATTAACAGGCCGGTTGGAAAAATGGGTCATGATCCTAAGTGAGTACGACATACAATATGTTGAACACAAGGCAATAAAAGGGCAAGTGATAGTAGATCAACTGGCAGATGCACCAATCCACGTCTCTCATCCATTGGTAACTAATTTTCCTGACGAGTCCATTTTTCATACAGAACTAGCAACACCATGGAAGCTGTATTTTGATGGGTCCCATACTGGTCATGGCTCAGGCGCTGGAATCTTGTTCATCACACCACAAGGGGATTCAATTCCTAAGTCATTTCGAATCGCTTTCCCTTGTATGAATAACATTGCTGAATACAAAGAATTAGTTACAGGTCTCAAGTTGGCAATCAAATGGAAAATTCAGACATTGCTTGTATTCGGAGATTCCCAGCTAGTAATCAATCAGGTGAATGATGACTATGAAACAAAAGATGAGAAGCTTCTTCCCTACAAGAGGATGGTGGACAGTTTCCTGACACATTTCCAACTAATTTATTTTGAGCAAATCCCCAGGGCACAAAATAAGGCAGCTGACGCAATGGCTACTATTAGTTCTCTTTTGGACATCCCCAAAAATGTGTCACAATTTGATTTCCTAGTAGAACAACTGTTGATACCGGCATATGATATCCCAGAGTCAGAAATGGTTTGCGAACTTGTTGGTCCCAACTCTCCGTGGTATCAGGACACTTATGACTATCTAAAGACTCAAACCCTTCCACCGAACCTAACCAATAACCAAAAGAAGTCCTTCATTAGGAAATCTGCAAGATATGTCATTGTCAGTGACACCCTATACCGCCGTAGTTTCGACAATACCCTCCTTAGATGTCTTGACACTGATGAAGCATGTACAACCTTGCGAGAAGTACATGACGGTATATGCGGATCTCATTCGAGCGGTCCTACTCTGGCTAATAAACTAACGAGACTCGGGTATTATTGGCCGACAATGGAAAAAGATGCACTTGAATATGTCAGAACTTGTCGCAAGTGTCAGATCCATAGTGACTTAGTCCATGTTCCAACACAAGAACTCTGGCCAATCACTTCTCCTTGGCCCTTCGCTCAATGGGGACTCGACCTCGTGGGTAAGATTCATCCAACCTCCTCCAACGGCCATAAATTCATTATCACCGCCACTGAGTATTTCACAAAGTGGATCGAAGCCATCCCATTGACATACATTACTGGAAAACAAATATCAAAGTTTATCCTCAACTACATTTGCCGGTACGGCCTTCCATACCCATCATCACCGACAACCCGACGCCCTGCTCCAAAATCAAGATGCACGTGAGTTATGCGGAGTGATTCCATCCAACACCCACTTTTCATCTCGATACTACCCCAAGGAAAACGCAAGGCTATATGCATGAATAAAACCATATTATCAAGATCCTTAAAAGATCGGTTAATGACGCTGGTCAGCGATTATAGCCATACTAACTTAACCTCCCTCTTCTCTCTCGCGGGCTTTCATCAACTAGCATTTGTACTTCATTGTGGGCCACCCATTCACCTCTAGGCTTTGCAATCGGGCTTAATCTTACCCATTGAGGGTCAAAAATTTTCACATCAGTCTCTTTGAAGGGTCTAACTAATGAAGAGGAATACCGACAATCACGCTTGCACGGGCTGGAAATGCTGGATGAAAGAAGACAAAACTCACTGAATCACCTCCAGGCATATCAAAACCACCTTTGTCGTAGCTACAATAAAAAGGTTATGGTCAAAAAGTTCAACATTGGTGACTTGGTTCTCATGCAGAACCCTAAGAACCAAGCGCATTTAGAAAAAGGCCAAGAAAATTTGAACTAAACTGGCTCGGTCCAAGACATTATCATATCTTCTTTTGGTTCTCGAGCATATCAATCAAGGACATCGATGGGGAAATGTTTCTTTGATCAACCCATCAATAGTTTACACCTCTGAAAGTTCTACGCATAGCATCAGAGGACAAAGCTGAAAGCTCTAAAATACAAAAAAAATGAAAAATGGTAAAAAAAGCATCACCTTGATGAAAACCTGGCAAACAGGTGTCTTGGTGACACCAAAAAAATCAAAAAATCATAAAAATAGTAAAAAGAAAAATAATTCGTTCAATAGTGAAAACCTGGCAAACAGGTGCTTTGGACAAGTACTCATGGTGAAACCTGCAACAAAGCCATGCATCACCATTGCTCTGCCATCTATTGTCACTTGGTCTAAACTTAGCTTAGGATGAAAGGTATCTTCGACACTATTCTGCAAATCGCCATCACATCTTACCCTACCTATCATAGTGGATGATCGATTGACATCATGTTCTCACAACTATTTGTCTAGGAAGTCAACAACATCCCGTCCGTATTCCTTGCAAATGGCTAAGTCTTAAACTTGACTGGGGGCAAAATGTTTATCATGCAACTATAGTAGAAAGTCTTGAAAAAGACAAAACATCATAAAAAAGTCCTCAAAAAGACAAAACATCAAAGAAGTCCCAAAAAGACAAAAACATCATAAAAAGTCCAAAAAGACAAAAACATCATAAAAAGTCCCAGCAAGACAAAAAAACATTGCAAAATGTCCTAAAGGACCTAAAATCATGCAAAACATTATGAAGAAAAACCAGCAAATATTGGACTACTCGGTACAAGCACACCTGGCTATCCTCACAAAATCAATCAGTCAATCGACGATCCTTGTCATTTGTCCCAACTACATTGTCTCTATGCATTTGCTACTTAGGCAAGACTCATACTTGAGTCCCTGAGACATTAGGTCAGTCCTATTAGGGTTGTCAAAATAAATCATGGCACAATCTTTGGTCATCAAGACAAAGTCATTAGTCGTGTCGAACTATGAGGTCTCTAAGAGTATGACGTAGGCAAGGCCATCTATCGATGAGCCCCCGAGGCCGCACTAGGTCAGCCCATTAGGGTTCATGGCACTACACTAACACACACGCAAAAGTCTTCAATCATTTCTCCACATGAGGAAAACTCCTAAAAACAAAGTAAAACAATCATGTTATTTGGCATGACAATCTCATCAGTGCAATCTCATATCATCAAGGCAATATCGGCATATAGACAAACACAAGTCAAAGCAAGTCAAATCATTATTACTGATCAAACTGTCAAATTTTGGTTAGTCTTCAGATGAGTCCTTCTGAAAGATAACCTCTGTCATTTACGCCTTAGGATGTGTCCTTCCTAGGCGTCGTCATCGTCATTTGGCCTTTTGAGCTATCTTCTTGACATCTAAAGATCACTCTTCCTAACATTAGTGTTCTTCAGATGAGTCCTTCTGAAGAACAAACTCTGTCATTTATGCTTCAGGATGTGTCCTTCCTAGGCATCGTCATTATTTTTGAGGGACCCCTTATGACCATTAGGGACCAAATCCTCCCAACATCGACATCATTCAGGATGTGTCCTTCCTGAATTCACCAAGTCTCGACATTTTCAAGGTCATCAAAAACTCGACATCATCAAACATGACACCGTGGCATCAGAACAAAGGATATCTAGATGCACTTGGCAAACACTTGACAATTGTCTTTTTCATCCTTTATCATGTTATTAGTTTTTCAGCGAGATCCCACTAAGCAGGATTTAGAGAAGCAACGACGTAGCATGACAATTGACACGCATGACTACTAGCTTCTCAGTGAGATCCTGATCTTGGGATTTAGAAAAGCAACGACATATCATGATAGAGACTTTATTTTTGTAGTTTGGCAATCATGTCACTAGTTTCTCAAGGATGTCCTAGAAACCGGATTTAGAGAAGCAACGACGTTTCATGATCTATCATTGTCTTTTTCTGCTTGTGGTTGATTATGACGACAAGACTGGGGCAAGCACATTCCTAGTATGAGTCATAATCATCCTTGTCTGTGACTGTCTTGTCTTGGGTAATGGTACGAACTTGCACACCTTGATCTATGACATATCTTGGTGTTTGTTGGCCATTACAATAGTTTACCCAATGATGATTAAAGAGCAACAATATTAAAAGCCCTACAGCAAAGTTTTGAAGGATTTGTATCTTCTCATAGGTCTCATATCTTCTCCTCTTTGGTCTGGTCATCTTCTCTCATCAGTCTCGCCATCTTCTCTCGTCCATCCCATGATAATATCTTGTGGCATCCAAAAACATAAGTGCATACATGACCATATACATTGCATCAAGTCCATACATACATAATCCATGGCATTAAATAAATACAAGGCATTAAATCATATACATAATAACAAGCATTGCATTAACATAATCATCATCATTACATCTTTTACATAAACGCATCATGCACATCATTAACATAATCATATAAATATTGCATCATCATGGCACCATAATCACAACATAGACATCATAATACATAAATGGCATCATAAATTAAGCATCATTTATCATACATAACATCATACATAAGGCATAGAACATCACATAACACATGTAGGTTGCATCAAAACTGCATCATCATATAGAATTATCTCAAAAATATACAATGTCGCAGGATAGAGTCAACGGATATCCCAAAAATGGAGCTCCCAGGCTCAAATAATATAATGTGTCACAATACAAAAATGCCTTAGGGAAGGCTCTCATCATCTCCTCGAGGAGAAGAATGTGGCGGAGGCAACTCTGTCACGGGCGCTGAAACAAGGGATGGTCCTATAGTGGCCTGTGTCTGTGAAGATGAGGGAATTGTGAGTGAAGGCATCATCGTGACAGTATGGTGCACTTGTGAAGTCACTGCAGCTGGACTCTGAGAGGACGGATCTGTCACTGGTGGCTGACCCTATACTGACCTCTGTGCCGAACCAATGGAACCCTGACTGTGCCTCGAATGATGACTCGAAGTATGCCTGCGAGAATGGTGTGACCTGTGGCCTGATGTGTGTCCTTTGGAAGTCGACCCTCCGACACTGGTGTGGCTCCTAGTACCACTGCCACTGCCTGACCTGTGCCCACTGCCTGTCCTCATCTCTGATCGGGACAAGGTAGGATCTCGCTGCACTGGCGGCACTGCCTGCTCATAAAGGGTCATGTACTGACCTAACCTGGTGCTCACCCTGGCAAGCTCCCGAGCCATGTCCC
>VDFB02353984.1:0-41878 GCA_007258455.2 Sequoia sempervirens
AAAAACCAATATACCTAGGTAGAATGGAGGATTTGCTCCAAAAGATTACCAACCTAGAAAATTTAGTCAATCAGGAAGTTTCTTGGAGGACATCCACTTCCTTTCAAATCATGGAGGAAGATATCCAAAGGCTACAAAATTCCCAGGAGAGTTTGATCTAGATATGTAGAAACGTGAGGCTTCTTTATCTCCTCTAAGACTTTTAGATTCAATACTATTTGATAAAGATGATATGATGGCTTTGAAGGTCAAGGATGTCTAGGGAAATTATGCCACAACAAGCAAAGAGAAGCATGAGCATTTTTGGATGTTCGGCTATGTTTTAACTGTCAAAAAAAGTATTAGAAACTTATGTGTTGGTCTCCCTCTGTTTGCTTTCCTTGTCTTTTGGATGTTTTCTTTGGCATCCTTGGTTTGTGTAACTATGTGAGACTATATATTCATCCCTTTTTTGATTAATAAATAGTTAACTAATGTAACTTCATAAAAAAAAAAAGGAAAAGATAAAAAGATGTCTTTTTAGAGCTAAAAGTTAAAAAAGAAAATAACTGTTTAGTGTGAATATAGTTAAGTTCTGAGAACTTATATTCTTGCACAGACAAAGTGTCAGTTGAACAAAACATTCATTCATAGAAAAGGGGTGTACAAATATACTACATACATAGTATATTTTCCAAACGAAATAAAGAGTAAGAGTAATCTATTAACTGCAGATTTAGAAAACATTAAACATCAATTTTGTATGAGGAGATAGGTATTTAATAAAGCGTTGGTTAGCCCATCATAGATGAACACAGACAAGAAAGAAATTTTTGAGAGGCATGGAAATTGCATGCTTGAAAAGTGTGTATAACTCTGGATATATATTTCCAAAGAAATTGCTTTTGCTAATACATTATGAGATCCTTCACAGAATTATTGAAAGTCTTAGTATGATCAGAAAAATCCATAACAAAAACATATGCAGAGTAGATTGAAATTTTAAAAGCAAAAAATCCTTTGTATCTATTACTGTAAATAAAAAAATAAAAATCATTAAAAAACAAATAAAAAGAAAACAAGCGATTGAATTCAATTAGGGTTATGCCTACCATTGGATGCTCACCAATTCAATTTCCAAAAATTCATCATAAAATCAGAATTCCCATGAGCTGATACAAACCTCCACATTGATTAATTTCATTTCCAGATTATTTCTTCTCTTCAAACCTCATAGGTAAACATAAATAAATTTGAAATTTCGTGTTGTTGGAAACCAACACTGAAACTTTTTCACCAGTTACTTCAGCTAAACCCAGTTTTCTAAAATTCACAGGACAATTTTTTCTCACAGACCACTTACCCATTCCAATCTAACATTGAATATTTATAGAAATCAAATTTGCAATAATGAAAACCTAAAATACTGAGTTTAAAATTAAAAGAAACTTAAAACAAGGAAAAATTTAAAATATTGACCAGCTTTCTAAAAATTAGGAAAATTTGTGAAATTCAAATCATAATTTTTCTTACCACTTTACATTTATCTCTTCTAATCAAACATCCATTACATACAAATCAAATCTGCAATAAATATAACCTAAAATGCAAAAAAAAATCCCTAGACTTCTACCAACAAGCCGAATGTTCTGCAATTCAAAGGACAAGTTGACTCACTTTCAATTTATTTCTACTAATCAAACATCAATTGCAAATACAAGTAAAATCTACAATAGTAGAAACCTTACATAAAGACAATTTAAATTATTAGAAGCTTAAATGAAGGAAAATATTCACCAAACTTCTCCAAACAAGCAAAATTTCTTGAACTTACAAAAATAGTTTTGCTCCCTTTCCATTTATCTTTTCTAAGAAAACATTTAATACATACATAAACTAATTTGCAATGATGAAAACCTCAATACAATTTCACCATATTTCTAAATTTTTTTTGTAAAAATATCAAATTTGCAATAAGAACCTGAAACACAGGCAACTTTCCCCAAATTTCCACAAACAAGTATTTTTTTCTAAAATTTAAAGATGTATGGCTCTCACATGCCATTTATCTCTCTCATAGCACATCCATTATATATAAAAATCAATTTTAACATTAGCAAAAACCTTAAACACAAAATTTTCACTTAAATTCTACTAAAAAGCAGAATTTTCTAGAATTCAAATAACAAATTCCATCTATCATCTGATCAAACATTGATTACATGTACAAATCTAATTTCTAAATTACAATAATAAAAACCTAACATACAGAAAAATTCAATTAAAATTTTGCAAACAAGTATACTATTTTCTGAAATTCAAAGCCTACTTTTTCTCACAATCCATTTACCTTTCTAAGCTTCAATGGAACATTCATTGCATACACAAATCAAATTTGCATTAACAAAAAAATAAAACATGGAAGTTTACCATTAAATTTTTGCAAACGAGCACAAAACAAAAAGACAGTAATTCACATGATTAATTTTATCACTTTTAGTTTATGTCTTGAAATAATCAAGCAGCATTTACATGGCGTTTACAAATAAAAAATTTAGTAATAAAACTATTCAATAATGGAAAATTCAATCAAATTTCTACCCAAAAAATAATTTTGTAAAATTCATATATTCTTATTAAAAATAAGTAGAATTCTCATCAATTTTTTTAAAATAAGCAAATTTTCAAAAATTCAAGGGATCGATTTCTAATCAAATATCAATTCCATATAAACTCAAAGTTATAATCTACCATTCAAATAGTTAACCATGTCATGCAAGTGACAAAAAAAAAATTGTTAGAAAAAAGAAAGAAAAGGAAAACCACCGCTAAATTTCTGCAAACAAGCACAAACCTGAAGCACAAAAAACATTCACTATATTCAGCAACAATGAAAAGTGACTTACCACAAGATTTTTCACTAATTGTGTCCTACTATCAACATTGCCGATGGGGAAAAATGGGCAGAGGTTGCAACCCTATATATATGATATAGATTTGATATGATGTGATGTGTTCATTTTATTTCATGCTTATGAATATATGGATCCAAATGATGTTAATATGATGTGATATGCTTATGTATGGATGCACTTCTTTTTCAGTATCTTTAAATGGTATGTTTATGAGATGATGATGTATGCATATGGATGTATGTATGGATAATGAAAATTATTATGCTTATGATATGATAATAAAATGTATGTTTATGATATGTGTGCAGTGATTTAACATGCTTAGAATAAAAAATCTATATTATTCAACACACTTAAATGATAATGATGTTGTAGTTAAATATGCTTTTTGTATTATGCATATGTTGTGATTATACAAATGCTATGCTTCGTTAATGATTTGTGGATGCAAGATGGATGCATTGATGATATTGTTTGATTTGATGATTGTCATGATACTAGGTAGCATAGAAAGAAGATAGAAGAAACAAGATGATTGACCATTGATTTTGATGGTTGATCCAAAAGTTCCAACAAGTTTATGATAAACTGAGACTTTATTAGAGATGGTGATGATAAATACATGATGATGATTTTCTCATATCTTGGGATTGGGATTTTCCTTCATTCCTTATTGCTTGATATAACACATAGAAACGATGCATCAAGGTATTGATAACCAAGATGGCGTTGTATCTAGTGTAATGGACTTTAACTCTCCAAACAGATAGGATAATCCTTCTTCATACCTTGACACACAAAAACCTCGTTGGAATGTAGTTTAGTAGTTCAAAATATATTGGACCAAAGCATACACAATAGTCAACAATGTACTCCAAACAACTTCCATACACACAACTAAGAAAGTATGCACCAAAATTATTTTACAAGAATACCCACAAGCACAACAAACAAAAGATAATGATTGATGCCCCATTCCTTTCTTTCTAAATCACTTTGATAGAAATCATCAAGATGTCCTCATAATGGGTCATTAAGATAAATTAGAAGAAAATATCAAAGAAAAACAATCATTGTTATCTATATCTCTTGCCAATTTATTTTAGCTAAGGTGATTTCTAATACTGATGTCCATTATGATGGATGCATCCTAGGACATGTTGATTAGATGGTTTGATTAGGACAAGGTGTTTGATAAGCCTTTGATAAAAACTTCACTAACTCATTTACCAATGATCTAGACATTATATTTTGACACTTAGGTTCTCACTTTATGACTTGTGATACTTGCTTTCTATTTTTTTTCCAAAGGTTGAAGTTAATGATTGATTTATTATGGGAAAATTTTATTGTGGGTGAAAGCGAAATGGGATGGATGGTTTTGGATTTTCTAGAATATTTCAATGTTTTTGGTATTTTCAAAATGTTTTGAGGTCTTTTTCAAAGTTTATGTGAATTTTTTGGTTTTCAATTATTTGAGGTTGTTTAGGGTTTTCTCCAAGATTTTTGATGTTGTTTAGTTCTTTTGATTATTTTTCTAATGTTTTTTTGTTTTTTGTTATGTGAGGCTATTTAGGGTTTTGCAAGGTTTTCCAATGTTTTTGTGCTTTTAATTTTCAAATGTTTTGGGATTTTTTGATATTTAGATGTTTAGGGATTTTCCAAGTTTTGACCAAGAACCTAACCTAATAGACCTATCCTAGGGCCTTGGGGACTGATCAAAGATGAGCCTTTCCTACGTTTTACACATAGAGACCACATAGTTTGAATAACTTGACTTATTAAAGATGAAGATATTAACAATTGATGGATTGCCAATTTATCATGAAATAATCTTAAAGGATTGACCTAGAGTGTCTTAGGGGCACATCAATGATAGCCTTGCCTATGTTCAAGCTCAAAAACTCGTAGTTCGACATGACATCATTTTTTTGGATTTTAAATGTTTGACCTTTTTAGGGTTTTTGATGTGTTTTGGATGTTTTGGATTTTAGCTATATAGGAGTTTGTAAATGTTTTCCATATTTTTGACTATACAATATTTTGATGTTTTTGGATTTTTATGAGAATTTATGAATGTTTTTTGGATTTTCGATAACCTTAAGATATACAAGAACCTAATCCGATCAAGAATGAATTCCCCCCTAGCATGATATGATATACTACCTTGATATAGGTAGGACAAACTAAACTTTGAAATATGCCAAGTAGTACTAAGGGGATATGATACTTCACAATATCAAGCTACGATACGGATGTGGATGGGTGATGGAATAAATAGGATGCATGATGTGATAAGATGGATGGAATGATAAGATAAAGAGCATGGGTAGATGGAGGTGCTTTATTAATGCAAGGTGCCTATTTTCTAGGTTTTCACCAAGGTCCTTGCCCAAAGTGCCACAAAAATGGTTTTCACTAGAGGATGATTGTTTTACTTTACTTTTTTCAATCCTTTTTCTCATTTTTTTATTTTTTTTGTATTTTTAGATTTACATTGTTCAAGACTTGCATAAACCTTTTGAGATGCAAGCTGTTGGTTGGTTCCTGCAAGGGTTCACCTTCAAGTGTTGAAAATTGATATGCTCATGATCCATAACTTGTTGTGATGATAAAGGGACCTAACTAGTTAGGCTCAAAATTTCCTTTACTGTCCTAATCTGGAAGGTTCTTCTAATTTTGCTTTAGGACAAGATCCCCTAGTTGGAATGAATGACATTTGATCTTCTTGTTATAACTTTTTTTTAGTCGGTTTTGATATACTTGCAAGTGATTAAGAGAATCAAGACAACACTCATCCAATAATTCTAGATCATTTAGCCAAGATAATCTATACTCTTCATCAGTGATTAGGTTATGTAGTGAAATTCACAATGATGGAAGCTTGACCTCAATAGGAAAGATGGCTTATGATTTATAGACTAGGGAGAATGAGGTTGCACCTGTAGGCATGTGGATACTAGTTCGATAGGCCCAAAGAGCGGGATTTAACTATAGATACTAGTCACAACCAACTTCATTAACCATTTTCTTTAGGATCTTTAGAATAGTCTTATTTGTAGCCTCAACTTGACCATTGCCCCGGGGGTAATACGAGGTAGAGAATTGGTTTTAGATGTTGAATATTTGACATAGCTCTTTCACATCCTAATTCTTGAAGGGTGTTCTATTGTCTAAGATGAGAGTTTGTGGAACACCATAATGATAGATGAGGTAATTCAAGATAAACTTAGCAATTTGTTTCCCCATTATGTAGGTCATAGGAATGGCTTCAACCCACTTGGTAAAGTACTCAGTGGATGTTATGATAAACTTGTGGCCATTACATGAGGTTGGGGTAATCTTTCCTATGAGGTCAAGCCCCCACTATGAGAAAGGCCAAGGCGTGACCATTGATTGCAACTCTTGAGCTGGAGCATGAATCAAATCTCCATGTTGTTAACATTGGACACACTTCTATAGTGACAGGCTTCTCTTTCCATGGTTGGCCAATAGTACCCTATCCTCAATAGTTTCTTAGCTAAAGCATACCATTAGAATGGGAATTACATATGCCATTGTGTACTTCTATTAAAGTGCTCAAGGCTTCCTCTTGGTTAAGACATCATAGTAATGTCCCCTCGATGCTTCAGTGGTATAAGGTATAACCTAGGATTATGAACTAGGATGCCTTCTTAACAAAGGTCTTTTTAAGGTTGGAGGTGATATCGGATGGGAGGGTTCCTCTGCTTAGGTAGGTGAATATGTCATGATACCACGAGGATCCAAAACCAACAATTACACACACGAATTTAGATTCTAGGATTTCAAAAGTTGGTATGAGAAGTTGTTCTATGAAGAATTCATATTGAAGATCATTGTGTGGCATGTCTAATAATGATCCAATTGTTACTATAACATCTGCTACTTGATTGTTCATGCGAGGAATCTTTAGAAAATTTATATCAATGAAAAGGTCCTTGAGATTTTCTACCATCTTCTTGTAAGGAGTAAGCTTTTCATCCTTAGTCTAGTAGTCGTCATTGACTTGGTTGATAACTAGTTGTGAGTCTCCATAGACTTTCATTTCTTGTATGTGTCATTGAACTAATATCCTTAGACCTATGATTAGGGCTTTGTACTCAACAATGTTGTTAGTACATAGAAATGATAGCCTATATGGCTTTGGGATGCAATCACCTTGAGGGGTGATGAAAAGAATACCCACCCTCAATCCATGTTGGGTAAATGATCCATCAAAGTGAATCTTCCACTGACTTGTTGTATTGACAAGAAATACTAATTCATCTAAGAATTTAGCTATCAATGGATTCTCTGCATAGATAAGCGCCTCTACTAGTTGGTCTACGATCACTTGTCCTTTGATTGCCTTGCACTCCACATACTCTATGTCAAATTCAGTCAAGATCAACCCCCATTTATCCATTCACCAAGTGAGAGTTGCTTTGGATAATAGGTATTTCAATGGGTTGATCTTTGCCATGAGTTTGATTTGATGTGACAACATGTAGTGTTTGAATTTTTGTGAAGCAAAAACCAATGCTAAGCATGCTTTCTCAATGGATGAATAGTTCATTTCCTAGCCCACTAAGGTCTTACTAATGTAGTAGATAGCTCTTTCATTTTTTTTTCATCATGTTGTGCCAGAAGAGCACATAGTGCTTCTGATGTTGTTGAGATATACAAGATTGATGATTTGTTCGATATCGGTAGAATGAGCACTGGAGGTGTCAATAAATAGTCCTTGATGATGGAAAAGGTCGTTGATGTCATAACTTGCCTCATTTAATCAATTATATATCAAACCAGGTGTTTCTCAGAGCAATATGCGATAAGGATAGTTGTCACAGATTCTTTGGGGGGTTTTGCATTGTAAACAACGACTTCAAGTATTAATTTGCCTACTTCAAGACCTTTCAGGAGCTCTCAAGAGCTGAACTATAGCAACTGATTCCTAAGGTTTATTTCTATCTTATTTTCTAATTTAAAATTATGTTGACTTATTTATGACTTTATTGAACTTGATTTAGACCAATTCATGGAGATAATTAATGATTCCTTTAGCCCTTAATTTAAAACACAAAATCCAAATTAATAATATTTTCCTTTAAAAGAAATCCATAATTAATTGCTAGAATTTAAACACTATTTTAAGAGCATAAGTGAATTGCAAAGAAATGATGTTTATTCTAGAAAACATAAAAACTAATCTCCATGAATAGATTTTCAACAAACTTCGACTTCATCTTTCCATAATTTCCTATCATTGCTTCTAATGAAACTTAATAAATACACACTAAATTTAACTACTTCAAACAACATCTAAATCTGAATAATTTGATAAACCTTATTATGATTCTAACAACTTAATCTAACAACTTAATCTAACCATAATAAACTAAAACTTGAAAGGTAATTCGAGCAGAAGTAACTATCTAGATTTATCATTCACTAAGTTGGACAATGATTTTAACAACTTAACAATTCATAATTAACATCTACTTCAGATTTAATACGAATGAATCATAAATAGCATAACTTAACAAAATACCAACACAAGATCATTCCAAAGGTTTAGCGGGCCCTGATCTTCCTTAGGTAGGATCCCTTAACACAGTGATTGAATTAACTTCTTGATTTCATTCCCATTGATCAAAAGTAGAACGTAGAACAAAGTATTGTTGTGGAATTATAAAAATCTGATTGAAATTATCTAACTCCTAACTAAAACCAAAATATGGATATCTATAATAATATCTTTACTAACTTTCTAACATGGCATTAACTACTAAGACTTAAGGTGACCAAACTAAATATTACAACATAACTGAAGTATGACTAAAGAGAACTATGCCAGATTGGTGCTGAAAGTAGAATTTCCATAACTGGCTATAAAGAAGTCGATTTGGACTTGAGTGACTCATCATCTAGCATGGCGCATCTATGGTGTATTCATCCATCATGATTAAACAAAGAGTTTAACCACTTCATCAATCTTTTAAAATACCCTGTTCAAAACCCTTAAGAATAGGACAACAATCATGGTAGTAAAAGATCAACGCAACACAATTATCTCAGCAAATATCATCATAAAGTAGCACAATTAACATAAACCATTACTTCAAATATATCCACTGATTTAGCTAAACATAAATCAAAACAAGTAAATATGTTAATCTATAATCTACCGCCAGTCATGTCAATTAATAACAATAACAAATCTTTTAAACATAAAATTCTTTAAATGAAAGTATTATGATGCTCTCAGCATTTCTTCCCCACTTGTCCTGGACCATGTTCTCATGGTTCCTCATCAAGAATTATGGTGTTCTCTTTTTCCTTGTTCAGTGCCTCCATCCAAATGCAGCAGTTGAATACTCCTTCCTTGTATTGATCCAATAATCTAGTATTGAGTGCAAATCCATGGTTTTCCTCAACTTTTCAACCCATGGTATTAACACTCTAGCTGGTATATTTGTTGTTTCCCTAAGCTTTGGTGTGGGCATAATGATTATTTGCATCCTGAATCTCATGTCGACCCATAATTCTTTCTATTACTGGATCAAGGTGATGACATGTATGAATATGATCAAACTCCAGCTGATATTGTTTGGACTTATCAACTCCCTTCTTCTGACTATCTCAGAAATGAGCTAATACCTTTCCTCACAAGATTCTAGTGTAATGGGGGAAGTGTTCCCTCAATATTTTGGAATGCAACAATACTATTGAACAATTTTGAGACATAAAGGGGATTAACTTGATTGATCCTTACCACTGATCGTACAACTTTGATATAATTTTGAGCATGAGGCATTTCGGGTCTCATTGGTAACCCATACATTCTCTGAGCCTCCTTGTATTTGTCAATTCTATTTGACCATTCTACCTAATTTTGCATTAAAGAGACAAATGATCTGATTTAAATTTCACCAACATAAATATTCAACATAGAGTCATCATTGTCTCCCATTAAGAATCCATGTTGGTAAAACTCGCACATTAAATTTTGAATGTCAGGGTGGCTATTAAAGTAATCCTGCAGAAAATCATGATCTTCATGGTAATCCAAGATTCTTCCTAAGATTAATTGATTTAGTTTCCATTTTAGAAACCTCTCTCTAAGAAACAAAGCATACATACCATCTGGTATTCTCATGGAAAGCATTGCAAAACTGATTACTACTGCATGCTCAAGTCTCCTCTCAATCTCATTTTTTTCTTTTTCTAATTTTTGTACCTGTTCTTTCAACACTTTATTTTCGTCCTTATATTTCATGGCCATCAATGAGAGATATCTAGGCTAAGTTGAAGGATGAATATCTGATGGAATGGAAGGAATATTAGAGATGATGCAAGGAAAAGCAAGGTATCACGGAGGAGCTATGGAAGTAGAGGCTTCTTGCACATAAAACCACATAGATTGCTATTTTAATTGCTCTTCATTTTGTTGTAACTCTTCTTTTAATCTTGAAATTTCCTTATCATTTTCTAATGCTTGTACACTAGCCTATTGCAGGGCATCCTCTATTTTACTCAATTGTTCTCTAAACCTTGCTTCATTTTGTTCAACTTTCTTTTCCATTTCCTAAGTTTTGCTGAAAGATTGTTGCAATTCTTCTTCTTTTCTTTTTAATTTCTCCTCAAGAAGTTCCATATTTTTCCTTTCTTGTTCCAATTCAGCTTCTAAACGGGACATTTTCATAGCCCTTAATAATTCTTCAATTTTTAACTCCTCCCCATTCAATTTTTCAATGGATTCTTCTTCTTCAATCAATGGTTTTTTTCCTTTTCTTTGCTCAAAAGTTGGAGAAGGTGTAGGGGATCTAACAATTTCCTCTTCTTCAAATTCCTCTGATGCTTCTTGTTCTTTGGATTGTGCCTCTAATTCCTTAGCAAAGTCATGGATTTCAACAATAGGGGTTCTTTCAGGAGTCGGCATTGGGTCTTCAGGGGGCTTTGAGGCGGCTGAGGAGAATGTACAGGTGTATGGGTTTCTTCATGACCTACAACAGTTTCTATGGGGATTTACATAATAGGGGTCTAAATTATAGGTGTCTCTTTAGGAGTGGACACACCAGTTTCAACATGACTAGGGCTTTCCTCATGTACTTCTTCTCTCATCTTTTTTGAACTAGTATGGGTTACCCTAGATGTTTCTTGCAATTTTCTTTTTCCCCTTTTCTTGGAAGGTTCTTCTTTCTCCATTTTTGTCTTTTTAGCTATGGGTCCCCTTGTGGGTTTCCCTTTTTGCTTTCCTACAAGCGTAGACAAAAATTATAACTAGCCCTACTTCCTAGTTTCTTTTTTTAAGAAATGGTATTTAATTATCAAATGTATCAATCCCTAGTATTTTATAGAAGATTCCCCCCTATCCTTGACTCTCAAAATCATGGAAGAAATTTGTTGAAACAAAAACGCTGGTAGATTTATCCTAGCAGAAGGTTTTGTCTGACCATCCCTCAAATGTATTAATAGCTACATTCCTAGACCCAATATCGTGTCATATTATCCTTTGCAGGTGAATAACTTCATGAGCCACGTCATTGTAGTTCTCCATGGCTCGTCCAAACTGTCATGAGTTATGCCACGCTGGTCTCCTTTATGCATTTGAATTTTTGGCCTTCTTTCTGGATCTTAGTGAAACACAACCACCAATTTCTCAAATTTAACCTGGCCTTTGTTAACCAATTTTCTTCAGTTGGGATTCCAAAACATTCACTTATAATTTCTGGGGTGACTTCAATTATCTCTCCTCTTACTCTGGTGACATTTACTTGAAATGTTTTCACAAATTCCTCAACCATTTCTGGTTGGAAACCTTCATATTGCATTATAAAATTTAGCCACCCTAGACTTCTTCTAACAATCTTCTGGTTTCAGAATCAAGATTGAAGTTCTCAGGCTCAACATTTCTCTTGTTCCCCATCTTCCTCTGTCAACAATGGCGGACTTCACTGGAAAACTTCAACTATAGACTAAATTACTTACCAAAAATGTGGAATGATTCATTTCTTGATTTGGGAGTAGCCAATTTAAAAATGCCATGATGTGCCATTAACTTTCTGCATTTATTTCCTTTACTGCTCTAAACGATTTGCATGCCACAATGTGCAGTTTGCAATTTAATTCGTAAGGTTGGCGACGTTCTTTACACATGTGAGTATGAACTTGGGAATATTTTGAAAAGATAGGAGAATCTTGAAAAGATCTGTTATCGTGCACTAACATCATCCAATGTCACATCATTCCTTACATCAACCATCTGCCACTTTTTGAAATGATTAAAAGTTATTTATTACCTTTATTAATTAATAATATGGTAGAGATGTCTAGACTTATACATATTTACCTATTTTAAATTAGTCTAACTATCTTAGAAAATAAAATTCAAAAATAATATTCACATTAAATGTGCACCTTAATTTATTTTGAGCCTTTGAGTTCTTTAGGAGCCTTTAGGAGTTTATCAGGAGTCTTCAGGAGTCTTCAAGAGCTTTTCAGGAGCTATCGAGCAAAATGGAGTCTTCAAAGTCTTTAGTCTTTAGGATCTTCAAGATCCTTTAGGAGCTTTGAGGAGCTCTTCAGGAGCCTTTAGGAGCTTTCAAAAGTTAACTTAGATAGACCGCCATTTCTGGTTTTCAATCATCATTTTTTTTTTCAAAAGAAAACTGCCATTTGCTGGTTTTCAATTTACTTCCATTTTTCTCAAGGTAAACCGCCATTTGTTGGTTTTCAATCTACCTTGTTTATTCATGCCTTCTTCAAAAGTTTAAAGATCTTTTCTCATGGAAGAGATGTCTTCCATGAGAAAATGTTCAATTCTATGTTGCACTTCATTGAAAAATTCCTCCTTTGTTGTCGACTTATGATAAGTTTTCTCTCGATGACCATTAACTAGCATGACTCTCTTCTCTCCATCAATTGGAACCAATTGGACAACTCCATTTTCAAACACTTGTTTTATCTCATAGGGTCCTAACCATCTGGTATGGAACTTCCCCTTAAACTCTTCAAATCTGGAGTCAAATAACAATGCCCATTCTCCTTCTTTGAATTTTCTAGACACAATATGTTTATCATGCCATTCCTTCCCTCGCTTTTGAATCACCTATGTATGCTGAAGTTCCTCCATTCTCATTTCATCAAGTCTATTAAGCTACAAAAATTTTCTTTTCTCTGCTTTTGGTAGATCAATTCCAAATTCTATTGTTGTCTTCAATGTTTTTAATTCAAATTCAATTGGCACAACTAGTTTCTTTCCATACACTAGTTCATAAGGAGAGAATCCAATTGTTTTTTTCCATGTGGTGTTATAGGCCCATACTGCTTCATCCAGCCTATCTACCCAATCTTTTTTCCTTAAAGAAACTATTTTTGTTAGAATATTCTCTAACTCTCTATTTGTGACCTCCACTTGTCCATTCTCTTGTGGGTGATATGGCGAAGATTTTCTGTGAATTATTTGGTATCTCTACAAAAATGCTTCCATCATTGTTGATACAAATTGTGGTCCCTAGTTTGAAACAATCTCTCTGGGTGCACCAAATATTTGGAGAATTTCCTTGTATAGAAATTCTGCAACATTATCTTCTTTTACTAAAAGTAATGCCTTCACTTAGCCCATTTTGTTGCATAATCAGTACAAACAAGGATGTATTGTTTCCCTTTTGAAGGTGGATCCATTGGTCCCACAAAATCGATTCCCTATTTTTCAAAATGGTTCGAGAGCTATTTGTGGTTGAAACAACATCTCCATGGTTGGCGTGGGCCTTCCCATCCTTTGACACTCATCGCAATGTTTGACAAAGAATGAAACATCCTTTGTCATTGATGGCCAAAAGTAGCTAGCTCATAATATTTTTTGAACTGTTCTCACAACTGAATAGTATGCTCCTTCAGGTTCATGATGGCAGGCATGTACTACATCATATACTTCTAAATCTATTACACATTTGCGTAAAACATGGTCAGGGAACAATTTCAATAGAAGACCATTAATCCATTGAAATCTGGAACTTTCATGAATTAACCTCTTTTTTTGCTTATGACTGAATTGACTTGGGCATTTTCCTGTGACAAGGTAATTTTCCAAATTGGAAAACCATGGTGGATGAATTGATATAGCAAATAAGTGTTCATATGGGAATGTATCATCCAATGGTTCTTGGTTATCCTACAAAACAATTCTAGAAAGAAAGTCAACAACAACATTGTCTTTTCTAGGCTTATCAATGATAGTTACATCAAATTCCTATAATAATAGCAGCTATCTAATAATGCGTCCACCTACTAAAACCTTATTCATTAGTTATCTAATTGCAACATGGTCTGTATGTACGTAAACTTTGTAACCTATAATATAATGCCTAAATTTGTTTATTGCATATACTATGGCTAAAAATTCCTTTTCTGTTGTTGTGTAGTTTCTTTCAGTAGGATTTAAGTTTTTGCTAACATAATAGATTGCATGCATGACATCATTGTCATCTTTTTGTCTTAATATTGTTCCAATAGCCAAACTAGATGCATCTACATGAATGTGAAAAGGTTCTCCCCAAACAAGTCCTTTAATGATTGGAGAAGTTATTAAAGATATTTTGATTGTCTCAAAATAATTTTGACAATCTTCAATCCATACAAACTCCTCTTCTTTCTTAAGCAGGGTAAACAATGGTGATACAATTTTACTGAATCCTTCTATAAATATTTTGTAATACACAGCATGCCCAATAAAACTTCGTACTCCAATTTGGTTCTTAGGGATCTCAATGTTTTGTATGATCTCAACTTTCTTGGGATCAACCTTTATCCCCTCTTTTGAGATGTGATGTCCCAGAACAATTCCCTCTGTCATCATAATGGAACTTTTTTCATGATTGAGTGATAACCTATGATCTTTACAGCATTGTAGAACCTTTTCTAAGTTTTTTAATGCTTCATCAAATGTTTTAGCATGGACTGTAAAGTCATCCATATAGATCTCTACACAGGAAGTGGTGAAATATGCAACTATTGCAAGAACTGCTCTTTGGAATGTGACTGGTACATTACATAGTCCAAATGGTAAGATTGTATATGCATACGTACCCCAAGGATAGGTAAAGGTAGTTTTTTCTTGATCTTTTGGGGCTACTTGGATTTGGTTATACCCACTAAAGCCATCAAGAAATGAGAAGTAGTTGCTGCTTGCTAGGTTATCTAGTACTTGGTTGATAAATGGCAATGGGAAATGGTCTTTTTTGTGGCTTTATTCAGTTCTCTATAGTCTATGCATACTCTCCATTTACCATTATTTTTGGGGACTATAACCAGTGGAGAGACCCACTGACTATCAAAGATTGGGTATATGAACCCTACATTAAGTAGCTTCTCAATTTATTTTTTAACAATGTTTCAAAGAATAGGATTGATACACATTTGTCCTTTTCTAATTGGTTTGACATCTTCTGTGTGGATGTGATGACTACAGATTGAATGATGGATCCCTCTCATATCCATATATTCCCAAGAAAATGCTTTAGTTTTTTTTTCTAAAGTATCTTTCAATTCTTGTTCTTGCGTTGGGGATGAGGATGAATTGATATTGAGAGGTTTATTTCTAGCTACTATAATTGATTTGGTGTCTTTGGTGGAATCTATTGATTTATCAACTAGAGTATTTAGAGAAAAAGAGTGGTGTCCATGTAATGTTGTTTGACAGTTGTATTTTTCAATCTTTAAAATTAACTCTAGTTCTTTGCATTCTTGGACATGCTCACTGATAGTAACCATGGCTAATTCCACAATACCATCACCTTATGACTCTAAATATTCATCCACCAAAAGTTGAGTGTTTGCTTGAATTGATGGTTGTGTAGGTGGATAGAGTGACAATTCTTTTTTATTTTGACCATTTGATATGATCATGCTTCCTAATCTACAGTCAATTAAGGTTACAGCAGTAGCCGACCATGGTCTACCTAAGATGATTAGATATCTAGAGTCTTTCCTTCTGGCTTTGAGAACCAAAAAGTCAACTGGGTAATCCCAAGTGTTAATGGTGACCTTGATCTCTTCTATAATAGCTTTTGGTTTTGTAGTGGATTGGTCAGCCAACTGTAAAACAATTGTTGTTGGCTGGATTGTCATCATCCCTAGCATTTCAATGGTATCAGATGTGATAACATTTATGGCAACTCGTAAATTAATTAGGACATTTGGTATTTCAATTCCATTAATACTCAGTGTTATTACAAGGCTACTAGGATCATTATATTTATGTGGAAGTAGTCTTCTTGATAACACATTAGTAAGTTTAGTCCCTACTTGAATTGTTGAAGGCATTTTATTTTTCCTTCCTGGAGTTTTCAAGCAAAGGGATTTAACTAATTCATTTATCTCTATCATATCTTTGATTGTCTGTAACAGTGGTATCTTGATGTTAATCTTTTTCAACTCTCTAAGAAGTTGAGAATCGACTACATTCATGTGATTAGGCAGAGGGATTTCAGAAGTGATTTTCTCTTCCTTCAATCTCTCAAGGTAGGGAACTTGAATGACAGTTTGTTCTTCTCCAAGGTTTTTTTTTTTCAATTGGATTTTCATTTTCTTCCCCTCTTTCTTGAATTTTTCTCTGTTGGTGCAATTTATCATTCAATTTCTCAAAGCTGTATGTCATTGCTTATCAATAACAGAGTATTCAAATTAGAGTTTGCATCGATGCGTGTGTTTCTTGGATTAGGCCCGGTTGGAGCTGGAATTTGGGGGTTAGTTCACTTGATCATTGTTATTTAGAACATTAGGGGCATTAAGTGTTGGAGGCATTTGTCCTAATAATTTTTCCATGGTTGGAATTAGTTTTGATTCTATTGCTATATGAGGGGTGATTGGCTTGCCACTGGCTACTAGTTAGCCTATCAGCTGGGATTAGTTCCTTTGGGGATTCATCCATTCTAGTTATCCCCAATATACTTAGGTGGCGGTTGTGGTTGATAGTAGGGGTCCATTGGTTTTGGATTACTGCCATGGGTTTTGATTCTAGTTTGATTTGAGAACCATATTGTCTTTGAAGTTTGCATTATACCCTTGGTTTTGGGAGGTCTTTGGATGACATAATTGGAGCTCTTCTTGACCATTGAGAATTGGTTTCTTGAGATTTCTTTTTTATCGCGCTAAAGATTACATGAAATTGGTTGGGTGTGTTTTTCACAAATCACTTAGATTTCAACCTAATTTGTATGGACATTCTCTTAACATATGTTTCATTTACACTTGGAGCAATAAATGAACTAGCAGTTAAGTTGTCTTCTTATCTCCACTTGCATGTTAAGGATAGAAGAAGTAAGTGATCTTCATGTTTTGCCAATTCCTCCATTACCTTTGATACATCGGTGGTGTGAGCCTTGTTTCTTAAGGTTTCTAGTCCCCACTCTAGTTCTAGAGTAGTTCCTATAGATCTCCACAATTTTGTCTAAGGAAAGCTTGTTAATGTCTCCCTTTCCCATTAAATTCAAGGACTCTCTTGACTCATCTTCAATCCCTCTCAGGAAAATTGTTTTGTTAATTTCATTATCCAACACATTAGTACACCTTTGATGCACAAATTGGAATCTATCAGCATAGTCTTCTAGACTTTCATCCTTTAATTGCCTCATTCAAAATAGTTCCTCTTTCCTATCCCTCACTCGACAATAATCTTGGCATTTGTCCAAGAATTCAGTTTCCATTTATTTCCAAGTTCTAATTGTTCCTAATCCTAAACCCATGAACCATCTTAAAGTTGATTCTTTTAAAGTAGAAGGAAACAACTTCAACTTCTAATTATCAGTTGCATAATCATAGGTTTGGCATAAAATTTTGAATTAAAACAGGAATTGATCAGGATCTTTTGTAGTCTTTCCCCTAAAGGTAGGTAGAACTGAGGGTGAAATGTTCTTCATAGGAGATTCATCAAGCTATCTTTCAAGATTTATAGGATTTGAAAAGGTTCTATTTGCTAGGGGACGTACTAGTTGGTCATCCATTTCTTCTCCTAGAAATGGATTTATGTTTTCTTTTTTATTTTCAATTGGCTATTTTTGATTATTTTCTTGATTTTTGATCTAGTATTGTTGAATGTCTTGTTCTTGATCAAAATCAATAATTCTTCAAAAATCAATGTTTTGTGGAAGAAACCTTCCTAGATGGTCTTTGTTTCGTCTCATCCACAATTCAGATCTCTCTTCCTTATCAACACTAAGGCTTCACACTAAATAGCTAGATCATTAAGTGTCCCCAACAACAACACCAAAAATGATGGACAAGGTCATTGATGTCACAAATTTCCTCATTTAATTAATTATATATCGAATTGGGTGTGTCTTAGAGCAATATACGATAAGGATAGTTGTCACAGATTCTTTGGGGTGTTTTGCACTATAAACAACGACTTTAGGTATCAATTTCCCTACTTTAGGATCTCTTCAGGAGCTCTCAGGAGCTGAACTATAGCAACTAATTCCTAAGGTTTATTTCTATCTTATTTTCTAATTTAAAATTCTGTTGAATTATTTTTGACTTTATTGAACTTGATTTAGACCAATTCATGGAGATAATTAATGATTACTTTAAAAGAAATTCATAATTAATTGCTAGAATTTAAACACTATTTTAAGAGTAGAAATGAATTGTAGAGAAATGATGATTATTCTAGAAAACGTAAAAAACTAATCTCCAAGAACAAATTTTCAACAGACTCCAACTCCATATTTCCATAAGTTCCTATCATCGCTTCTAATGAAACTTATTAAATAAACACTAAATTTAATTACTTCGAACAACATCTAAATTTGATTAATCTGATAAACCTTATTATGATTCTAACAACTTAATCTAACAATTCTAACAACCTAATCTAACCATAATAAACTAAAACTTGAAAGGAAATTCGAGTAGAAGTAACTATCCAGATTTATCATTCACTAAGTCAGACAATGATTTTAACAACTTAATAATTCATAATTAACATCTACTTCATATTTAATACAAATGAATCAGAAATAGCATAACTTAACAAAATACCAACACGAGATCATTCCAAAGGTTGAGTGGGCCATTCTCTTACTTAGGTAGGATCCCTTAACACAGTGATTGAATTAACTTCTTGCTTTCATTCCCATTGATCAAAAGTAGAACGTAGAACAAAGTATTGTTGTGGAATTACAAAAATCTAATTGAAATTATCTAACTCCTAACTAAAACCAAAACATGGATATTTATAATAATATCCTTATTAGCTTTCTAACATGGCATTAACTTCCAAGACTTAAGGTGATCAAACTAAAGATTACAACAAAACTAAAACAGAACTGGAGTATGACTAAAGAGAACTATGCTAGATTGGCGTTGTAAGTAGAAGTTCCATAACCGACTATAAAGAAGTCAATTTGGACTTGAGTGACTCATCATCTAGCAAGGCCCATCTATGGTGTATTCATCCATCATTATTAAACAGAGAGTTTAACCACTTCATCAATCTTTTAAAATACCCTCTTCAAAACCCTTAAGAAAAGGATAACAATTATGGTAGTAAAAGATCAACGTAGCATAATTATCTCAGCAAATATCATCATAAAGTAATGCAATTAACATAAACCATTACTTCAAATATATCCACTAATTTAGATAAACATAAAGCAAAACAAGTAAATATGTTAATCTATAATCTACTACCAGTCATGTCAATTAACAACAATAACGAGTCTTTTAAACATAAAATGCTTTAAATGAAAGTATTCTGATGCTCTCATCACTTGATCTTTTGGAAAGCTTTATCACACTTCTTGTCCCACTTGTAAGTTATTCCTTTGTGTAGAAGATGCGAGAAAGGGTGGATTTTTTCTGATAACTATGCTATGAACCTCCTGGTTGACTACAATATTCCTTGTAATCCTCTCATTTGCTTCAGTGTTTGTAGCGGTTCCATGTCTAGAATGGCTTTTACCTTTGTTGGATGAAATTATATCCCTCTCTATGATACGATATAGCCAAGATGTTTTCTTGTTGTTACCCCAAAGACATAGTTTTTTGGATTCAACTGTACCTTATACTCTTCGAGCCTGTCGAAGATGGGTCCTTAGACTTGTATGTGCTCACTCCTTCTCTTTGATTTTACCAAAATATCATCCACATAGTATTCAACAGTTTTGTGGATCATGTCATGAAAGATGAGGGTCATTGCTCTTTGATAGGTTGCTCCTGCGTTCTTTATCCCAAATGGCATCATGTTCTAGCAATATGTCCCCCATGGACAAGTGAATGCAGTTTTGTTTTGATCCTCCTTGGTGATCATGATTTGATTATATCCTGAAAACCATCCATGAGTGATAGCATTTCATGCCCAGTTATTAAGTCCACTATGATGTCTATGTTTGGAAGAGGGAAATCATCCTTCAGGTATGCCTTGTTCAAGTCTCTAAAATTAGTGTAGATTCTAATGCCCCCATTGGGTTTAGAGACTGGTACCAGGTTTGAAACCCATTTAGGATAATCTATGGGTTGGATGAATCCAACATTAGGAAGCTTTTCACCAAGAGTGATATCTGAGGGTACATTTTCCTTAACTTTTTCTTTACTAGTTTGGCTTCAGGATAGACTACTAAATGATGCACAACCACCTCTAGATCAAGCCCTAAAATATCTGTATATGACTAGGAAAAGTTAGCTCTTCACTCTTTTAGGAATTCTACTAGATTCTTCTATTCTTCATCCAATAAGGATTCATCATAGAAAGTGATCTTGGGTGCTTTTTCCGCTAGAACTGTTGACTTGTTTGGATGCATCACACAAAGGAAAAGATTGACTCCCTCATCCTCGGGTGCCTTAGAGAGGTTTTCACCCTTGGATGTGTATGTTCTGTTTACTATTTTAAGATCAAAGAGTACCATAGTGTGGTTTTCACTCAAATATCTGCAAGTTAGCTGCATGTTACCAATTTTGTGACTAAAGGACTCAATTTTCTCCCCATAGTATGTCGTTGTGTTAGCCTCTATCTCAAAACTAGCCTTGTAATCAACCCAGGGTAAGTTTTCATGAAGTCCAATGAATTTTGAGATCACTTCATCATTTCTGAATAAATCTAGAATCGGTGGTCCTTGTTGGTCCAAGTCAATGAGTTGTGGGTGTACTAGGTGTATTTCATTTGGTCAATTGCTTGGGGTGAAGGTCAATGCAGATATCATGAAAAGGGAGTAATTCTCAAATAGGTCAACAAAATCGAGGGGGAAGTCATCTGGGGTAGTATCATGTGATGTTGGTAACCAAAAGGAAGCCTCAACCCATTTAACAGAAGTACCTTTTCCAATAAGGGTAACCTTGCTAGTTGCACAACCTAGGACAAGATTCTTTGGATGTTTCTTAGGAATGATAGGTTCTAGAAAACTATTGTCATTTTGTCCCAGTTTCTTGTTCTTGGTATAATACATTCCCTTCATTAGTTGTGGCTACCATTTGATCAAGTCTTCCCACTTGGTGAAGGTAGTGGCTACCATTTTGATGGTATTAGGGACATTGTTACTAGGTGTGAGTTTCCCATGAGATTGGGAAGAAAGAGGAAACTTTCCTAACAAAAAAGTATCCTTCGTTAGCTTATAGTTTCTATCGACACTTAAAAATTTCTTGAATGATATCATGCACTCAAATTAGGTATACTAACACCATTTCCTCATAAAACCCATCCTCTTTTCACTTAATTAATTAAATTAGCCTAGGTATTTAATTAATTATTTCATTTTCATCTATTAACCTAATCAATTTAATTAGGTTAATTCACCCCCTTCTATGCTAACATTTCATCTTATTAAATTAAATACATCAAACTATTTAATTGAAATCCCTAAATCCTCTTATTTAATTAAATAACCCTAAGTTATTTAATTAAATATCATTTCACTTTCCCCCTTTCATTAAATCACTTTATTTAATAAAATCATCTAATTCCCCTAATTGTATAATTAAACCTTTGTTTAATTATCAATTACTAATAAATCTAATTCCCCCCACTTACAAAGGAATATCCCAAGGGAATATTCCTCCTTTGCACATTCCTCCAAAAGTTATATTCCCATGGAATATTCCTTCCCCCTTTTGCATAATTAAACATTGTTTTAATTTGCTAGATGTCTATTTCCCTCACCCATGAGAATATTCCAAAGAATATTCTCTTTCCTTAGTTATTTGAAAAAGGGTAATATTCCTTGTCTAACAAACTTACTTGACTTCTTGTGCAAGTTAAAAGTGTGTTTTTTTGGAAAAAGGTGAACCCTTGATTAAATCTCATCATTGATTCTCATATGTTGATTATAATCCACGATCCATGCCTTCAACTTCTTCCATCCTTAACCATTAATTAACCTTTTTTATCTCAACCCTTCATTTCTCATTTGTCCTCCTATAAATAGGTGGCTATTTGGAGACAAAGGGATCCAAGTTTTTTCAGAGAAAAATCATGCTATTGAAATCACTCACACTCACACTCATATTTAACATTTATTTAGTATCATTTTAGCTTAATCACTTGCATTAATTAGCTTAGCTTTTACTAATGGCTTCCATGGTAACATAGATGCATACATTTAGCTTATTTGTTAATTAGGGTTTGAATCTTTCAACTTAAAATCCATTTAGATTATCTTTGCACTCACACATTTTGATCATATTAGCATAAATCATGTTAAAATAGCTTGCAATGGGACCATTTAGCTCTAAAACATGTTTCATCACACATCTCACAATGGCTTCATCAATTTTCTTCAATAAAACTGATTGAAACAAGCTCATTTATCCCCATGATTAGGAAAGGGCCACAATTCCACATCAACATGACACCAGTCCCCCAATAGGATAAGTTTGAATGGATTAGAGTAGGCATTTTAAAAGCTTTAATAATTTAGCATGATAGTTTTGATAAATGCTTAGTTTAGTTTAAATTCAATGATCTCTATTGGATTGAAATTTAGTGGAATGAATATGCTTTGATTCTTCATGGATCAAGTGTACTCAACCCATACTAATCTGTTAGTCACATTATGGCACTAGAAGGAGGGCTTGACTGATCACATTTAACAATTTTTTTTTCTCGAATTCCATTTTCTAATTTTTCACAGATACATCGATGCTCTAGGGCATTTCAATGACACTTTTGTAAGGCATCGCCATATAGCCACACTATTTCCATTTGATACATCAATTCCTAATTAATACACTAGTGTTGACTAAAATAAACGGTGACGCTAATACTTTTTAGAGGTATCAAAAATTTGCAAACGATCATGCTCCCAAATGGTGATGCTATCGTCGTCACTATCCTTCTATAGAACGATGCTATTTTTCACCTGAGTGACGTTGATTTAATTTATGGTGGCACTATCATGAATAGTGATTCTCTTCCTCTAGTATGAAAAAAAAGTGTGATTTTTAGCATGTGCTTTAATTTTTTTACTTCATCTGATCGCTAACATGTCTCTAAATTTGTTTTGGTTTTTAGGCTAATTGGGTTTCGTAGATGAGACAGTAAAAGTTGAAGTGAAGAAGCATTCTTATCTTTAAAATCTTATAATTGTAACAATTGTTTCGACACTTTTGGGGAAATTATAATGCATTTATCACGCTTTTCATTTTATGCTTTAGGACCACACTATCTTTCAATTGGGTTTTAAAATGAACACTCAAATCAATTAAAATTGAACCCTCACATCATTTTACTTTGGGTTTAAAATTGAACAATACAACTTAACACTTCGTTTGGTGCTTAAAATAAACTTACCTTTACTTTGAGGGTTAAAATTAACAAGTGTTTTCTATGTTTTTTGATTTACATTTGTGTCATTGAACGTGTATACTCTTCTCTCGCACCACTCACTGATCTTGGGAATCAAAATCATTCCTTTAAAATTTTGTATAATCACCCGCATATTTCGACTTGGATTAAAATGAACCCCGTGCTAGTATGAGGAAAATAAATTGTGAATGCTCTCTCCTTGCGTCATTTGACTTGGGAGATCAAACAAAAAATGTACTTTCTTGATTTTGTATATCTCTAGAGGGCTTGCCACCCCACCCTAAAAGGTGGGCATGACCCAAGCAGAAACAAGCTAAATCCAAGCTCTTTCAAATTGCTATATAAAAAATATGTTTGTGACAAAATTCATAAGTAACATGAGTGGATGTGTCATACCAACAAATGTCACCCTTAGTGTTTGTGTGACATGTCAAAATCCTTTCTTAGGAAGGGACAAGGAGGCCTCTTGATTGAAATAATCTTGAGCTAATATTTCCATGTGTATCGCCACCTTGAACAAAAGTCCTTACTAAGAACCAATTGTGTAGAAGCCAAAAACCTTTATGCTTGTTGGTGCAGGAACCGTCATTCTGTAGTCACCCTGCATTTTACTATTCATTGTTGAAACAACAAAATCCTTAGAATCTTCAGATCTTTAGGATTTGAGATTTGGTGATCCCGAGAAGTGTGCGTTGAGTAAGGGGGAGCCAACGTCACAAAATATTTAGTTGTTCACATTGTCTTAGTGTTTGGAGAAATCCAAGTGGGAATTCAACAAGTAGTATCTTTTGAACCTAAGGTGGTAAATTCCTGTGAGTCTGTTTAATACTTTGCTTGGTTTCAAAACATTACAAAAAAACATTTGTGATCTTCCTCAAAATTTCAAACTCTTTGGTCTAAGTATAGATACCCTTTGAAATACCCTTGATATTAATGCTTGTCCTAAGGATTTCTATCCTTGGAGATTTATAAATATCTTGACTTATATCTCAATACATACTTCCCAAAGTTAACATAGGAAATAATGGCTTGAACTTCATCCTTTTCACAAAATAGACCTTGTGAAATTTATGATGTTTTTGACATCTACATTTAGTTTGAACTTAATCAAGACAAGTGTTTGTGGTAAAGAAACTCACTTAAGCAAGACAAATTGAAAAATTCAACCCCACATGGTCCTTTGAACAACCCAATCTTACACATGCTATCATTCAACCAAACTTTAAACTCATTGAAGGAGAACAAACTAATATAATTAGTTGTTTGAAAAGCTTCACTTTTGAAACAAAGGAAACACCATCCTCATGGAGAAATGAAGCATACATCATAGACAAAGAAGAGGAGCAAGCTGATATTGTGGCTAGAAGGCCCATATTTCCACCACCTACATAACAATAAATGTCCTCTATTCTTCCATAAACTTGAACATTTCTAAATGATCTCATTCAAAATCAGAATCCCCAAGAGAAGATCTATAGGTTGTCACTTTAAACTTAGTCATCTTAGTTAAAAATTTGTCAAAAAAAACCTTTTTATCACTTCACCAAAATAGAAACAGGTTGATATACATCTGCTATAAACATCCTTCAAGGAACAACTCAAACTTGTATGCATTTTTTAAGAGTCAAAACCTTGGTCTTTTTCACAATCTTGAACATATTTAAATCATTGGGTCTTTAGGATTTGGAAAATTTAGAGGTCTAGCATTTTTCTCACTACTGTGGTCTTATGAAACAAAGGTTCACTCTAGTTCAACATTGGGTCAAACATTTCATCCACCCCTTCATCAAAATCCAAATTTCACTTCACCAAACTTTACAAAAATTTCAAATACACCAACACATTTTTACTTTAACATCTATCAAACCAACCCCTAAATTATCTACTTTGTATGTGAGATGAATCCTTTTCCATGCATTTGGTTAAGTTAGTTATCATCTTTGAACTAGTTTATCTTGAAGGTCATGAGTCTACCCTAAAGATTTCCAAGTTCATAAACATCCTTTCTCCAAACATCAAAACATCAAACTTAAGTCAAAAGTGTTGTCCCAAAACGTTTGCAAAGATCACTCCCCATATAATTCATCCTTTTCAATGCTCCAAAAAGACTTAGAGCATCCCTTTTACCTAGATTTGAGTGAGCTAGTGAGTTTAAGGTATACAAATATCAACATAAATCTCCAAAAGCTGACCCAAAATTTATGGTAAAAACAAGATCACAACACAAGAGAATCATGGAGAAAACCAAAGTCACATTTACCTCAAGTGATCCTAATCCTCTACAATTTGATCCAAGAAGTCATGTTACCCCATTACAACAACCTTCATCACCATCAAGGCTATATGAGATAGAAGACATCACAAACAATCCATTTGGACTTACTAGGGAAGAAATCATAGAGCATCAAGCCTTAGAGAATATAATTCCTAATTCCCCATCTTTTATTGCACAATTATTGACACAAGGCTTGACTTCATCCACTATTCAAACAACTCAATCACTAGAGCTCAACCAAACACAAACATCTAGTATTATAGCTAGTCTTGCTAAGGACTTTGGCCATGCTCTTCCATTTGAAAGTAGCACAATTGGGGGTACCCTCGATACAAATCCTCCATCCCAAACAACCACTTGGACACCAACATTTGGCGCTCCTCCCATTCCCAAGGATCCACAACATCCATATAAACCACTTATGCTTCATTACTCCACAACAACCTTAACATATCAAGGACACCCATCTTGATCCATACCCATGAGTACTACACTTGTGTGCCTAACATCCTGCAGAGTAGTGTGGACCAAGTATCACAAGTAGTTCCAAAAGGAAAAGGGAATACCCTCAGGCAAAATCATCCTTTAACACAATAGGGAACATCTTCATCCAAGCCTCCCATTGATACATCAAACCCAGTGGTTGCCCAAAACACATCTATTACAGCCATCATCAACCCACATCAAAGCAATCCCTTGATCACAAGCCCCATCAACCAAGGTAATACCTTGACCACCTCTTAGACACCAGGGAATATCTAAAACATTAGTAAAGGGAATCCTTTCAATAAGTGGACCCAAGGTCCTAATGTTCCCTTAACATCACAATATTTGACAGTGCCATCCTCATCTTTACCTTTTGTCCCATAAGTCATGCAAAATAAAATGAGACCTCAAACTTACATTCGTCCACCTCAATCCACTATCTTACAAGGAATGATAAAACAACCTCTCATCAAGAATGTGCAACCTGCATAGAACATCAACACCCAAAACCCATCCTAGATGTCCCAACCATTGGTTGACCCTAGATTGCAAGCACATGCCCTGGCTTTACAACAAGCCCAATAGGCTTATCAACAAGAAATCCAACAACAACAACAAGCAACCCTTGTAGCACAACAACAACAACAATCACAAGCTGCCTTAGTATCCCAACAATAATAGTAACAATATCAAGCAGCCTTAGTCGCACAACAACAACAACAAGAAGCAACCTTAGTAGCCCAACAACAACAACAATAACATCAACCAACGTTAGTAATACAAGAAGCAGCCCTAGAAACTAAACAACAACAACAAGCCCAACAACAACAATTTCTTGTGCAATAACAAGGTTTATACTACAACCCTCAACAAAACATCATCAAACCAAACACATTGGGAACATATACGCCTACACCATCATCACCTTAGAATCCCACGTACACTTCAACCACCATCCCACAATATGCAATGTATGTTCCTCCAACTAGTCCACTAGATAATATGTCATCGCAACTCAAGGCGTTAACATAAGAAATGCAAGACATCCTGATGGAAAAAATGAAGAAACCCCATACACAGAACCTATGCCCATATCCATTTAATCAAAACATCACGATGGTGCCATTCCCGCCCAATTTTGAAATCCCAAAATTCAAAAACTACAAAGAGAGAGGAAGTCCTATGGACTGTATCAAAGATTTTAACATCATGTGTATGGATGTCACCTATAATGAGTCCTATTTGATGTGCCTCTTCCCACGATGTTTAATAGGTCCTGCCATGGACTGGTTTTCTCAATTGCCTCTAGGTATCAAAACTTTCCAAGAAATCATTGACAAATTCATAGATCACTTCTTCTTCAAACTTGACATGGACATAATATTAGAAGATTTATACACCCTCAAACAAAACAAAGGAGAATCTTTCACCGATTTCTTGCAATGATGGAGGCAAAGAGTGAGTAAAAGCAAGTGGCCAATTCCGATGAACAACAAGTGGGCATTATCATAACAAATCTAGATCCAAATCTATCCTTCCACTTGAGAATTTAGTGCATCACATCTTATGACGAGCTTTTCCCTAGAGCCCTTAACATCAAGAGAGCTCTAATCTCATAGGAAAATACTCAATCTTACAAAGACAACTGGCCATCAACCAATTGAAATGACAAGCCTTGTGTCTAGGCTAAGAACAAGAATGTAACAAATGATGGAGTAGTAGAGGCTAAGGTGATCCTATCACTAATAATTTTCTCACCTTCTCAGAACAAGACCTACCATCACAACCATCTCATAATCGTGCTTTAGACCTTGAGGTCATCATTCATAAGAAAAAGGTTAAAAGAGTCTTAGTAGATGGAGGTATTGGTATGAACATTTTCACCCTTTAGTTGATCAAAAATATGGGCTATTCAAAGGATATTTGAGAAAACAAAGAGTACCACCATTAGGGTATATGATGACCAAGAACGAGTATCACAAGGCATCATCGCCCTACCCATCCAAGTGGGCCCCATCATTGTAGAAACTACATATCAAGTGTTATACCTTGATCTTCCCTATAAAATCCTACTTGGTCGACCCTGGATCCATGCCCTAAAAGTTGTAGCTTCAACCTACCATCATTGTGTAAAGTTTCCTTTTGAGGGTAGAAAAGTTACCACCCATGGAGATCCTAAGCCTTTTTACTATTGCAAGAATCTTGAGGAAAAGTTCTATAAGATACCTCAAATACCCAAGAATGATGAAGGGCCTACACCTTCTACCTCATTTGTTGACCCATCATCCCTTGCATCTACCTTAGAAATGAAAACACCTGTTGTGCAGAACATACCCTAAATCAAAGCAGTGATCTAGGATGATAGTTGTGGAAACTATAAGCTAACGAAGGATACTTTTGTGTTGGGAGAGTTACCTCTTTCTCCCATATCTCTTGGGAAACCCACACCTAGCAAAAATGTCCCTAAACTATCAAAATAGCAGTGACTAGCTTCACCAAGTGGGGGGACCTGAATAAAGAAGATGTCAATGAGGAGGATGTCTCTAAACTGCTATATCAAGATGAATGACATGTCCTTGTTCTTCCTATGGAAGATATCAACAAAGGCTTATAGCTAATGAAGGGAATGGGGTATACCAAGAATGAGAAACTAGGAAAAAATGGAAATGGTTTGCTAGAACCTATCATTCTCGAGAAATTTCAAAATAATATTGTCCTAGCTTGTACAACTAGCAAGGTTACCCTTATTGGAAAATGTACCTCTGCTAAACACGTTGAAGCTTCTTCTTGGTTACCAACATCGTGTGATAGTACCCTAGATGACTTTCCACTTTATGATGTTGACCTATTTGAGAATGACTCCCTCTTCATGGTATCTACATCGACATTCACCCCAATCAACCAACCAAATGAAATATGCATAGTATACCCACAACTCATAGACTTGGACCAACAAGGACCACTAGTTCTAGATTTATTCAAAAATGATGAAGTGATCTCAAAATTCATGGAACTTCATGATAAATTACCTTAGGCAGATAACAAGGATGGCTTTGACATAGATCTTGACACAAGGGCATACTATGGGGAGACAATTGAGTCCTTCAATCACAAAATTGATGACATGCAACTAACTTGTAGATCTTTGAGTGAAAACTACACTGTGGCACTCTTTGATCCTAAAATAGTAAAAAGAAAGGATGTATCTGAGGGTGAAAACCTCTCTGAGGTTCCCAAGGATGAGGGATTCAATCTCCCCCTTAGTGCAATGCATTGAGAGAAGTCAACAGTTCTAGCAGAAAATGCCACTCTAGTCAACGTGGGAATAGAAGAAGCACCCAAGATCAATTTCTATGTTGAATCCTGGTTAGATGAAGAACATAAGAACTTGGCAGAATTCTTGAAAGAGTGAAGATATAACTTTACATGGTCATATACAGATATACCAAGGCTTGATCTAGAAGTAGTTGTGCATATTCTACCAGCCTATCCTGAAGCCAAACCTGTAAAGAAAAAGTTAAGAAAAATGCACCCTCAGATAGCATTCTTGGTCAAACTTGAGTTACAAAAGCTTCTTGACATTGGATTTATCCGATTGGTAGATTATCCTGAGTGGGTTTCAAACCTAGTACCAACCTACAAACCCATTGGGGGCATAAAAATATGCACGGATTTCAGAGACTTGAACAAATCATAGTTGATTTAATAGTTGGGCATGAAATGTTATCACTCATGGATGGTTTTTTAGACTATAATCAAACCATTATTTCCAAGGAGGATCAACACAAAACTGCATTCACTTATCCATGGGGGACATATTGCTGGAACATGGTGTCATTTGGGCTAAATAATGTAGGAGCAACCTATCAAAGAGCAATGACCCTCATCTTTCATGACATGATCCACAAAATAGTTGAAGACTATGTGGATGATATTTTGGAAAATTTAAAGAAAAGGACTGAGCACATACAAGTCTTGGGACCCATCTTTTGTAGGATCAAAGAATACAAGGTATGACTAAATCCAAAAAAATGTGTCTTTGGGGTGACATTAGGAAAGCTCCTTCGCTATATCATCTCACAGAGAGGGATAGAAGTTGATCCACCAAAGCTAAAATCCATCCTAGACATGGAACCACCACAAACATTGAATTAGATGAGAGGGTTACAAGGAAGATTGCAGTTTATCATAAGGTTCATAGTGTGACTATCAGATACAATCCACCCTTTTTCACATCTTCTCCATAAAGGAATAACTTACAAGTGGGATGACAAGTGTGAAAAAGCTTTCCAATAGATCAAGGAATATCTATTGACACCTCCAATGCTCATACCACCGATACCAAACAAATTGTTGATCTTGTATACCTCAACAACATCTACAGCACTAGGTTCTCTTTTGGCACAACATGATGAAAATGGAAAGGAAAGAGCTATATACTACATCAACAGGACCTTAGTGGGATATGGAATAAACTATTCATCCATTGAGAAATCATGCTTAGCATTGTTTTTTTCTTCACAAAAGTTCAAACACTACATTTTGTCACATCAAATCAAAGTCATTGTGAAGATTGACCCATTGAAATACCTGCTATCTAAAGAAAATCTCATTGGGAGAATGGCCAAATGGGTAATGATCTTGATTGAATTTGACATAGAGTATGTGGAGCGCAAGGAAATCAAAGGGAAAGTGATTGAAAACCAATTGGCAGAGGCACCTATCTATTCAAAGAATCCATTGATATATGAATTCCTGGATGAATCAATATTCCTTGTTAATACAAAAAATCAGTGGAAGATGTACTTTGATGCATCATTTACCCAACGTGGATCAGGGGCGGGTATTTTCTTTATCACCCCTCAAGGTGATTGTATTCCAAATTCATACATGCTATCATTTTCATGCACTAATAACATTCTTGAGTACGAAGCCCTAATCACAGATCTAAGGATAGAAGTTCAATGGAAAATACAAGAGATGAAAGTCTATGGAGACTCACATCTGGGTATCAACCAAGTCAATGAAGACTACCAGACTAAGGATGAAAAGCTTACTCCTTACGAGAAGATGGTAGAAAATCTCAAGGACCTTTTCATTGATATAACTTTTGAACATATTCCTCGCATGAACAATTGAGTAGCAGATGCCCTGGCAACAATTGGATCATTATTAGACATGTCACACAACATCCTACAATGTGAATTCTTGGTAGAAAAGCCTCTTGTACCAACTTTCAAAATTCTAGAATAAGAATTTGTGTGTGTCATTGTTGGTCTTGGATCCCCATGGTATCATGACATATTCACCTACCTAAGTAGAGGAACCCTCCAATCTGATATCACCTCTAACCTTAAAAAGATATTTGTTAAAAAGGCATCTCAATTTGTGATCCTAGGTGATACAATATATCGTTGTAGCATCGAGGGGACATTACTATGATGTCTTAACTAAGAGGAAGCCTTGACTACTTTAACATAGGTACACGATGGCATATGTGGTTCCCATTCTAGTAGTATGACTTTAGCTAAGAAGTTGTTGAGGACAAGGTACTATTGGCCAACCATGGAAAGTGAAGCCCACTATTACATGTAGAAGTGTGTCATGTTTCAACAACATGGAGATCTAATTCATGCTCAAGCTCAAGCATTGCAACCAATGATCACACCTTGTCCTTTCTCGCATTGGAGCTTGACCTCATAGGAAAGATTACCCCAACCTCATCTAATGGCCACAAGTTTATCATGACTGCCACTAAGTACTTTACCAAGTGGGTTGAATCCATTCCCATGACCTACATAATGAGGAAGAAAATTGCTAAGTTTATCCTAAATTACCTCATTCATCATTATGGTGTTCCACAAACCCTTATCTCAGACAATAGAACACCCTTCAAGAATTAGGATGTGAAAGAACTATGTCAAAGATTCAACATCCAACACCGATTCTCTACCCCATATCACCACTAGGGAAATGGTCAAGATGAGGCTATAAACAAGACTATTCTAAAGATCCTAAAGAAAACAATCAATGAAGCTAGTCGTGACTAGCATCTATAGTTAAATCTTTCTCTTTGTGCCTATTGAACTAGTATTCACATGCCTACAAGTGCAACCCCATTCTCCCTGGTCCATGGATCAAAAGCCATCTTACCTATTGAGGTCAAGCTTCCATCACTACTATTCTCACTACAAAACCTAATCACTGATGAAGAGTATAGAGTATGTTGGTTAAATGAGCTAGAATTCATGGATGAGCATCATCTAGATGCTCTTAGTCACTTGCAAGTATATCAAAATGGACTGAAATGGAGCTATAACAAGAAGATAAAATGTTAGTCATTCCAAGTAGAGGATCTTGTCCTAAAGCAGAATCAAAAGAATCTTCTAGATTAGAACAATAAAAGAAAGTTTGAACCTAACTAGTTGGGTCCCTTTGTCATCACAACAAGTTATGGATCAGGAGCATATCAATTGTGAACACTTGATGGTGAACCCTTATAGGAACCAACCAATAGCTTGCATCTTAAAAAAAATTATGCCTAGTCTCAAAGGGTGTAAATCTAAAAAATCAAAAAAATCAAAAAATGATCAAAAAAAAAAAAAGTAAATAAAAACAATTGTCCTCTAGTGAAAACTACTTCGGTGGTGCTTTGGGCAAATACCTTGGTGAAAATCTAGAAAATAGGCACCTTGCATAAATAAAGCACCTCCATTTACCTAGGCTCTTTATCCTATCATTCCATCTATTGCATCACATCATTCATCCTATTTATTCCATCACTCATCTACATCTAGATCATAGCTTGATATTCTGAAGTATCGTACCCCCTTAGTACTACTTGGCATATTCCTAAGGTCAGTTGTCTTTCCTATATCGAGGTAGTCTATCATATCACACTAGGGAGAAATTCATTATAGATTGGATAAGGTTGTTGTATATCATAAGGTTATTGAAAATCCAAAAAAAATCATAAAATCTAATCAAAATCTTGTATAGCCAAAAATCCCAAAAACATTTGCAAAACCCTTTACAGCTAAAATCTAAAAACATTCACAAAATTGTAAATTTAAAATTAAAAAATCCAGAAAATATCAAAATCACTAAAAAGGGTGAACAATGAAAAAATCCAAAAATTGTACCTTGTCGAACTACAAGTCTCTGAGCTTGAACATAGGCAAGGCCATCATTGTTGTGCCGCTGAGACACCCTAAGTTAGTCCTTTGGGATTCTATCATAATAATTTGGAAATCCATCAACTATTCATATCTCATCTTTAATAAGTCGAGTCAGTCAAACAACTTGGTCTCTGCATGTATAACGTAGGAAAGGCTCATCTTTTATTAGCCCCCAAGGCCCCTAGGATATGTTAGTTAGGTTAGGTTCTTGTTCAAAACTCAGAAAATCCCTAAACATTCAAATATCATAAAACCTTAAATATTTGTAAAATCTCAAAAAATCCTTAAACATTCAAAATCTCAGAAAATTCCAAAAATATTTGAAAATCTTTGAAAACACAAAAACATTAGAAAACATTCAAAAGACCTAAACAACATCAAATATCTTTAAAAACCCTAAATAGTCTCAAATAACTGAAAACCAAAACATTCACATAAACTCTTGAAAAGACCAAAAACAACCTCAAAACATTTTCAAAATACCAAAAACATTGAAATCTTAAAAAAATCTAAAAAACCATTCATCCCATTTTCACTATCACCTGTAATAAACCTCCATCCATAATAACTCATCTTCAACCTTTGGAAAAACAAATCGAAAACAAGTATCGCAAGTCCTAAAGTGAGAAACTAAGTGTCAAAATCTAAAGTCTAGATCATAGGTAATACACCTGATCAACATGTCCTAGGATGCATCCTTCTTGCAATGGGCATCAGTATCAGAAATCACCTTAGCTAAAATAAACTGGCAAGAGATATAAATAAAAATAACTGTTTATCTTTGATCTTTTCTTTTGATTTATCTTAGTGACCCATTCCCAGGACCTCTAGATGATGTATATCAAAATTATTTAGAGAGAAAAGAATGGGGCATCAATCATTATCTTTTGTTTGTTGTGCTTGTGGGTATTCTTATAAAATAATCTTGGCACATACTTGCTTAGTTGTGTGTATGGAAGTTGTTTGGAGTAGATTGTTGACTATTGCATATGCTTTGGTCTGATTTATTCTAAACTATTAAACTACATTCCAATGAGATTTTTGTATGTCAAGGTGTGAACAAGGATTATCCTATTTGTTTGCAGAGTCAAACTCCATCACAGTAGATACAACACCATCCTGGTTGTTAATACCTTGATGCATCATGTCTATGTGTTATATCAAAAAATAAAGGAACGACGAAAAATCCCAATCCTAGATATGAAAAAATCCTCATCATGTATTTATCATCCCCATTTCTAATAAAGTCTCTGTGGATCATAGACTTGTTGGATTTTTTTTGGAATCAATCATCAAAATCAATGGTTAATCATCTTGTTTCTTCTATCTTCTCTCTATGCTATCCTAGTATCATGATAGTCAACAAAAACAATATCATCAATGCATCCATCCTGCATCCACAAATCATCAGCGTGCATACATCTTGCATCATCACAGCATATCATAATACAGAAAACACATTTCACTGCAACATCATTATCATTTAGTTGTGTTAAATAATATATATTTGTTATTCTAAACATCTTAAATCATAGTATACATATCATAAACATACATCACATTATCATATCGTAATCCTAAACATCTACTTTATCCATACATACATCCATATGCATACATCATCATCTCATAAATTGCATAGAAAAGTACACAAAAAGAATATAACATTGCATCCATTCTATATCATTACATCTCATATCATCACATGTCACATATATCATCACATATTTCATAAGCATGAATAAAAGGAAACACATCCATTCATTATGTTGCATCCATACATGATCATAATACATAAGCATGTCACATCATGTCAACATCAAATGCATCCATACATTCATAAGCATGAAATAAAATGAACACATGACATCATAAATCTGTATGATCTTGTGTATATATCAAAAAGTGGTGACTATCATAATACAATATCTGAATTAGTGTCTATATATCCATCAAAAGTACAATATCCATGAGGTTATCAAAAAGGAGCCCATGAATGTATATCTATATAAAGAATCGGGCAATAATCAAAAAGTGTTTATACAAGTGGGTTAACCCTGATGGTTGCTCCCCTCCCCTTGTTGTCTCTCTAGCTAATCCTTACCCCGAAGATTTTCCCCACTCCTCCGGGAAAAATTTGGTTTCCTAATTGCCATAGGGACATCTCAATGATAATGCATATGATATTATGTTTCCTTAGTGACGACCTCTCTATACAAATGAGAAGAAACTATCTATCCCTATGTTGCAACTATCATAGCCTCTAACTGCTAGTGCCGCTTGACCTCCTATGCCAACTACATAGCAGAGGTTTGTCTAAGTTGACATTCTTGATCCCTCTCGGCTGTGACTACTTATACCTATTGTCAAGCCTGGTCTCTCTTAGTTGTGATTTCCAATATTTGTTGTCGAGCCTAATCTCGATCAACAGTAACCACCTACAACTACTGCTAAATTTGAACATCATGAGGATGTGGCCTCGACGGTGACTATTGTTGTATCGGCAGTTGTTGGTGCAATGGTGGTGCACCTCAGACCTATCCACCCTGATGTTGGCCATCCTGGCCATCCTATCCTCTTCCCCTACTATTTGGGCCTCTAACCTGTCCATCATCTAGCTAACCTCGACCTCTTCCTATGCCCCTCCCTCTCGGCCTCCCTCATGGAGGTATACCTTCTAGATCTGTAAGTCAAAGAGGGGGTACAAACCATGCATCATATGCATCCACCTGTCCTTGATCATAGGCCCATGACCTAGCAACCAACTGTCTGAAGCCCATGTAGTCTCTTGGGATGATCTAGCAAAAATAGCAGTATATGCATCATTATGCCTATCATGCTTCTCACCAAACTATCTAGAAACCCTATCAGGAAAGTACCTCTCTATCATCGTGTGTTCTCAACCCTACATATACCAAGTCTATCGAGCAAAGAACAACTATTGAATATCATCATACTAGGTCAGTATCTGAAGCCATGGTTTCCATCTAAATACTATCATATCATCAATCACTTGATGTAGTAAGAAATGTCGAGCTGCCCTGTGTGCTACAAAATGATGGTGCCTCTATATTGCCATAGACTAGATCATCTAGCTCGACATCTTCCATATGAACAATCAGTCAGAGCATGACAATGTGCTCCCAAGCCCATATGTGGAGAAGTGTGACCCTTGTACCAATCCCTCTCCCATCATAGTATACAAATTCATGCATATCAGGCTAAAGGGAGGCCAACATCACTGGCCCCCATGAATTCTGGGTCCTCTTAAATAGCATCATGTGCTAAGCCAACCCCCATCCTAGACTAAATCCTTTGCTTTTTTGATCTTTAGCAACCAAACCTAAGATCACTGCTGCAATAATGAATCTGAAGGTTAATGCTCGACCTCTATAAATCTTGAGGTCAATCTGGGAGTTGACCATGATAATGGAATCCTAGTTAAGAACTTCATGGCAAGCTTCATAGTTTGTATCAGTGTCATAGATCACGTGCTCACCATGTATTAGCAATCGCAAAATCCATCATACATCCTCTAGCATCACTGTCACCTTGGGTAAGTGGAATGACAAGGTCTCGTTATGCCATCGCTCATATAGTGTTGTCATTATCACCAAATGTGTCTGCACGATAGGCATGTAGGCAACATACCACAAACCAATCTCTCCTAAGTGCTCCTATCGCAACTCAAATAGATCATCAAGTTTGGACAACATAGTCGGCCAGTGCTCGCGAGACATTAAAGGCTGGATATCCTCCTGCACCCATGAAGTGCATGATGTCAAAATTCACATAACTAGATAAATTTTGGAATTTTTATCCCCCAAAATGACAAAAGCATCACTATTTATGATAGAATCACTATAACTCAAGTTCTAAATAGTGATGCTCGGTGCATTCAAATTTCAAACCGTGAATTGTGTAGCGCATAATCACATATGCGTCAACATTTGAACATTGCAAACCCTAAATCTAAATTGCAAATTGTGAGATGCGTCGCTATTTAAACTCGCGTCATTATTTGAAATCAAAAACCCTAATTCAAATTTTGAACTGTGTGTCTAATCACAATAGTGTCACTAAAATTTAAAATAGTATCACTAATTCTAAAAATAGGGTTGCTATATATCGACAACGCCTAAACTTAAATTTCAAATTGCAATAAATGTACTCAAAAGTCAAAATGGAAGTCAAGTTTCGAATTGCATACTCGTGGTCCTAGGTCTGGAGGCCTCTAGTACTCACGAACCTGGTAAAAAATGTGTCGTTGGAGCACTCGTTGTGCTATTTCATCAAAGAGTTAGAGCTCAAACTACAAGGATTCTCTAAGGTGTGAATGCACAAATGAATTGAAAGTGACCCTTCCTCACCTATTTATGCCTCCAAATTAGGGTTTTTATCCCTAATTTAATCATAAAGCTAGGTTTTTTCACCATTTTTACCAATCTTGCCAAACTGAGGCTTATTTTGCATCATTTTTTACATTTTTGGAATGTTTTTTGCATCCCAGAGCCTTTTTTGGACGCCTAAGGTAGCATTTAAACTTTGTCAAGAAATGAACCAAATATTTAAATTTCCACCAGATTTCTCAAGGGGGTAGGGAACCAGCTTATTCCTTCTACTGGGGTAGCAGTGGGGCATCAAAAAAATTAGAATTTTATTTTTTTATTTAAGCAGCAACTTTTAATCCGAAGGAGTGCCAATCTTTGAACCAACATAGCAAGTAGCTCACTTCAAAGAGGAGAAAAATGTAGACACTTAAAAATTTCTTGAATGATATCATGCACTCAAATCAGGTATACTATCATCATTTCCTCCTAAAACCCATCCTCTTTTTGTTTAATTAATTAAATTATCCTAGGTATTTAATTAATTATGTCATTTTCATCTATTAACCTAATCAATTTAATTAGGTTAATTCACCCCCTTCCATGCTAACATTTCATCTTATTAAATTAAATACATCAAACTATTTACTTTAAATCTCTAAATCCTCTTATTTAATTAAATAACCCTAAGTTATTTAATTAAATATCATTTCACTTTCTCACTTTCATTAAATCACTTTATTTAATGAAAATCATCTAATTCCCCTAATTGTATAATTAAAACTTTGTTTAATTATCAATTTCTAATAAATCTAATTCCCCACACTTACAAAGGAATATTTCAAGGGAATATTCCTCCTTTGCACATTCCTCCAAAAGGAATATTCCCATGGAATATTCCTTCCCTCTTTTGCACAATTAAACTTTGTTTTAATTTTCTAAATTTCTATTTCCCTCACCCATGAGAATATTCCAAAGAATATTATTTTTCTTCGCTCATTTGAAAAAGGGGAATATTCCTTTTCTAACAAACTTACTTGACTTCTTGTGCAAGTAACTTGTGGCCTCTTGTGCAAGTTAACGTGTGACCTCCTATGCAAGTTAAAAGAATGATTGTTTGGAAAAAGTTGAACCCTTGATTAAATCTCATCATTGATTCTCATCCATTGATGATAATCCATGATCCATGCCTCTAACTTCTTCCATCCTGACCAGTGATTAACTTGTTTGATCTCAACCCTTCATTTCTCATTTTTCCACCTATAAATAGGTCACTATTTGGAGACAAAGGGATCCGTCTATTTTAGAGAAAACTCATGTTGTTGAAATCACTCACACTCACACTCATACTTAGCATTATTTAGTACCATTTTAGTTTAATTACTTGCATTAATTAGTTTATATTTCATTAATGGCTTCCATGGTAACATAGATGCATATATTTAGCTTATTTGTTAATTAGGGTTTAAATATTTTAGCTTAAAATCCATCTAGATTAGCTTTGCACTCACACATCTTGATCATCTTAGCATATATCATGTTAAAATAGCTTGCATCAGGATCATTTAGCTTTAAAACATGTTTCATCACACATCTCACAATGGTTTCATCAGCTTTCTTCAATAAAACTGATTGAAACAAGCTCATTTATCCCCAAGATTGGGAAAGGGTCACCATTCCACATCAACGCGACATCACTCCCCCAATAGGATAAGTTTCAATGGATTAGAATAGGAATTTTAAAATATTTCATAGTTTAGCATGATAGTTTTGATAAATTCTTAGTCTAGTTTAAATTTGAATGATCTCTATTGGATTGACATTTAGTGGCATGAATATGCTTTGATTCTTGATGAATCAAGTGTAGTCAACCCATACTAATATGTGGGTCACAGTTTCCACAACCATCATCATAGATCACTGCTTTGATGTTAGGTATGCTTTGCACAATGGGTGCTTTTGTTTCTAAGGTAGATGCAAGGGATGATGGGTCAACAAATGAGGCAGAAGGTGTAGGCCCTTCATCATTCTTGGGTATTTGGGGGATCTTCTACAACTTGGCCTCAAGATTCTTGTAGTAGTAAAAACACTCATGATCTCCATGAATGGTAACTTCTCTACCCTCAAAACTAATCTTTACACACTGATGGTAGGTTGAAGCTACATCTTTTAGGGCATGGATCCAGGGTTGACCAAGCAGGATGTTGTAGGGAAGATCAAGGTCTAAAACTAGACATGTAATTTTCGCAATAATGGGGCCCACTTAGACGGATAGTGTGATGATGCCTTGCGATAACTGTTCTTGGTCATCATATGCCCTGATAGTGGTACTCTTTGTTTTCTCAATAATATCCTATGAATAGCCCATATTATTTATCAACTGAAGGGTGTAAATGTTTAGACCAGCACCTCCATCTACTAAGACTATTTTAACCTTATTCTTGTGGAGTGTGCTTTTGAAATCTGCAAACACTAATCTCAAACAAGGGTTAGTACCTACAAATCCTTCAAGAACACTCCTATGAAATACCTTGCAAATGCTCCAAAATGCAACAAAGGATAAAAGAAAACCACAAGCATAATGAAAACACTCAACAAGTTACCTATTCCATAGTGGATTGGTGTCACATGTGCTAGTGACCCTTTCCCAATCCTTGATCAATAGCTAAAATGATGAAATGCAAATGGAGATGATGAGCAAGATGAGTTCTCAAATTAAGAGAGTAACCTTGCATAAAAGTTGTGGATCCATGAATGAGGATTAAGCCTTCTTTTATAGATTTTCTTGATGAGAGATTGGCCAAGATGGTGAATGTGGGACTAAAGATCCTCCAATGAGAAGATGACATTTGTCAAATGATGATAGGCCAATGGTTGTGCAAGATTTGGGAAGAGTGCCCATGACAGGGAGAATTTGAATTCAAATTTTGCAATAAATTTTGAGAGGGGGACAAGAAAAACAACAATAAATGCAATGTTGGACTTGTCATGTTGAGGGAAAATGAGGGTTTTTAAATAAATCAATAAAATTGATTTACTTGTGCAAGTGGAGATATCTAGAGAATGCAAGTGGGATGAGATTAGCATTTAATCATAGTTAGATTAAATTAATGATGATTAGGTTAGCTTAATGGTGTTTAGATGATTTTGACTTTTAGGATTTAAATATTTGATTTATTTAAATCAGAAAAGGATGGAAGATGCATTTTTGAGATTTTAATTAAATAAAGTTTGATTATTTATTTAATCTATGATGTGAGCTTTTGATTTATTTAAATGATAAGAACCCAATTTACCAGGTGAATGGATGTGATGCATTTGATTTATTTATTGAGCGGATGAATATGCATAATGCAAATTTGATGTGTCTACATCTTGCCCCTCTTTGAAGCAATGTACTTGCTGTGTTGGTTCAAAGATAACTGCATAATCAAAATCAATTTTTTTTAATTTTTGGATGCCCCGATTGGAAAGAAATGCAACGGTACATTGCCCCACAGAGATCAGTGAAAATATTGATTTGAGGGTCGATCTCGCGATAAAGGATTCAAAATGGATGGTTATGGATTCACGATGCAAATGAGATGATTTTTTAAGATGTAGAATAACAAATCTATATTATCTTAAACAACTTAAATGATTATATGATGCAAGATGGATGAGATTGATGATGTGATATGCTGTGATTATGCAATGGATGAGTTAGGAGATGCTTAGACTAACAGATCTATATTATGATGATGATGCATGTGAGATGATATGCATAATTCTGATGATTTATGGATGCAAGATGAATGCATAATGGATGCATGATGGATGTATTGGTGATGATGATTAACTATTCATGCTTTGATGTTAGTGCGGAAAATGAAGAAATTAGATAATGACAAGAGGATCCAACAAGCCAACATTATGAGAGA
>VDFB02353985.1:0-12065 GCA_007258455.2 Sequoia sempervirens
TGATAAGACTTTTCGCTTCATGGCTCAGCCTTTGGTGCACTCCTCCTTGAAGCTTTCTGGTAATGTGCATTAGGAATGCATCATGTACCCTCCTGAAGTGAGTCTTCTCCTTCAACTGGAGCTGAGGATAGCAGTCGTAAGGCCTAAGCTCGTTCTCCCCATTGCCAATTCTGCCCTTGCAAATCAACCCTGGATATTTGTATGACCTGGCTAATAGGTATACCACGTATGAACTCATGTGAAAAGACTTGGTCTTTTCAAGGTTGATCAGCTGCTCATGGAGGTTGTCACTTATCATCCGTGACCAATTGAACATTTTAACTCCAGAGGTGACCTCGTCGATAAAATAATACATCCAACTCTCAAAGAAGGCGCCCTGCGGGTTGCCAGCTATTCTGTTCAGCATCAGCACAATATCCCCAAAATCTTCCTTAAAGTCCGTGCGGCGAGGCCTCTTGGGCAACTTCTTGATTGATGGCTTTGGCTTGTCCATCCAAACCTTGTTGACTGTTGTGGCACATAGATCTGGCTGACCATCATATAGCATTTTGGCTTCTTCTTTGGTCTTATAGACCGTTCTTGAATGCTCTGGAATGCCGAAGGTCTCCTGAATTGATACTTCGTTCAAGTGTGCCAAGATCCTTCCGTCAGGGGCGATAATCTGTCTTTTCTGGGCATCATAATGGCGAGCACATTCCACCATTAACTCAGCACAATCCATTGCCGGAGGGAATCTAGCTGCTTGGAATATCCCGTTTCCGACCATCCTTCTGGCTATTGCTGTGGGAAGTCCCTTCTGACCGTATACTCTTTTCTTGAATTCGTCAAAATCCACATGTCCGAGGTCAGTATCCACGACATTCTTCCACTTTGAGATGACTTTAGTCTCCTTCTGAGCACCCTTGTTGGCGAACTTCATTTTCAGCTTCCTGGATAATCCGCCTTCCGTGTCCGTCAACCTGCAGTCATAAAATTAACATTAATATAAAGACCTTTAAAATAATTTAAACCTCGTGCCTTGGATTCGAAAAATTGACTTTCAGCTGTTCAAACAATTAATTTGCTGCGAAAAAGCAAGCTGAAAGTGACTTGAATGAATTTGAAAATCTTGCCAGAACTTCGTCAAGATGAAAGGGCATAAAAAGATAGCAAATTTAACTGACCAATCACCAAACCTTAGAGAAGGATCGTCAAATGCAAATCAGATTTAAAAAATCTGATTTTTTTTGAAAAGTGCGCCCCTCTTCAAGAAGAATTCAGCTTTGAATAAATATCCTTTTCTTTTCCCGCGAAAAATTCCTCAGCATAACACTGCTTTTCTCTCTGAGAAAATTCGACTTTGCTAATGGACGAATTAATTGCCTGATAATTTCGAGAAAGAATAAATTTCTCTTCAGCTGTGTGTGAAAAATGAGTTGCTGAAACTCATTATAATGCTGAGAGATTGAATTCGATTTAGCAACTGCCATAATCTTTCTCGATCTTGATTTGTTTTCATTTTCCAAACAGGCAACTTTCCTTTTATCTTCCGACAAGGATCAGTCTCGAACTTATCCAGACAAATCTTACTGATCTTCAAAAATTCGATTTTTTTATTTAATGTTTATTTTTCTGATTTTTCAACTTTTTAAATAAAACATTAAATAATTAAATCCGTGGTGAATTTAATTTTCTTCTTGCCGGATTTCATCTCCGCCTGGCGAGCTTTACTTTTGTCCAATTCGTGTCTGGCAATTTTGATTTTGTCCAAGGTATTTTAAATTTCCAAATAGTTGAAAATTAATTATTAAAATATTAAAATATTTTAATTAATTCCAACCCGTTCGTCTTGGACCCATGGCTATTTCAATTTTTCTTCCAATTTTCTTGGCCAAGAGTTTGTTTTCCGATTTCATCCTCAATTTTGTCTAGCCAAACCAAATCTTAAGCCATTCCGTCGAGAATTTCATTGCCAGATCCATATTTTTCTTTGCCGAGGCGAGATTTTAAGCTCATTTTGCTCTGTCCAAGTCAAATATTTCCTTGCTCGGTCGAATTTTTCTAGGCAATATCCTTGTCCGAATGTCTTTGCCGTCTGACATATTCTTCATCCATTTGGTCAAGTACGATCCTTCCTTTCCCTTTACCTCGTGCATTTTTCTTTAGCCAAAGTTGACAATTTCCTCGCATTTTCCATACTTAGGCAAATTTTGCCTCCTTTTCCCTCATCGTGTTAAGCACATTCCGTTCCATTCTTTGCCATATCCTGATATTCTTTAGCACATGTCCTTTCAATCTTGGCATTTGTCCTCTCGAAAGTGTCACAATACTTGGCCACCGTCTTCATTTTTCATCCTTTTATCCCCTGTACTTAGGCAAATATTCGAACCTTTTCTTTGGATTTGGCCTTGACACTTAGCCAAAAATCTTAGCATCTTATCATCTTGGGCGGACTTTGTAAGTCTTTAGGATGAACATTTTTGAACGTCCCTCTTTTCTAGGGTGAATTTCCTTAACTTCTTAGCACTTATTCTCATCATTTTATCCTTTTGGAAAGGATTATCCACCTCTTTAGGCCTTCATACTTAGCAAATTTCGAAATTTCCTTCTAGCTGGGCGCCAACACTTAGCAAATATTTTGATTTTCCTCTCCTTTACATGTCTAGGCGGACTTTAGATAGCCTTTAGCCAAGTCCCACCTTTTAAGGGCGGACTTTAGAAGCACTTTGGACGTCCTTCTTTCATATGGCGGACTTTAGAACCTTTTTGGATGAGCATTTTTGAAGATGGCGGACTTTAGGCAGTCTTAGGATAAAGATGGCGGACTTTAGAAGGTGTTAGGATATCCTTGTTGGCAGATGGCGGACTTCCAAGACCTTTAGGATGTGCATTTTATGTGCTGGGCGGACTTTAGAGCATGCAAGGACATCAAAGGCGGACTTTGAAGGGGTCAGGGATATCCTTCTTGGCATATGGCGGACTTCCAAGCATGCAGGGATATCAAAGGCGGACTTTAGGCAGTCTTAGGATGTCCCACCTTTATGCATGGCGGACTTCAAAGGTTCCTTGGACGTTGCCTCAAGATGCAGGGATATGATTCCCAAGAGCTAGGCGGACTTCAAGACCTCTTTGGACATCCTCCTTAGCTGCTGGGCGAATTCCATAACCTTTCAGACCTTCACATACCTTCCTTCTTCATTCTTTCATGGCGAATTCTCCAGATTTGCACAGATTTCTCACAAACTTCACCATTTTTGAGCTGATTTCATGATTTCACCTTCAAATCTGATTGATCTTGAACTGGTTTTGACTGGTTTTTCCAGATTTTTGAACGTTTTCAGTCTGATTTTCATGCTTTTTTACTTGTTTTTTCCAGATTTTTCGAAAAATTTTCAAAATTTTCAATTCGATTTTCTGAGAGTTCTATTGAGTTTTTCGAACTTCTGAGTGCGTTTTCAGAACTCGGGACCCTTCTAAAAATAGAAACTTTCCAAAAATAGAAACTTTCTAAAAATAGAAAAAGCAACCCTAAAAAATAGGGAACCTTGTTTGGTCCAAAAATGCCAAAAATGAAAAATCGAAAAAGCAACTTCTCCTAAAAAATAGGAAGTGTCAGAATTGGCCGAATTTACAGTTGATCTTTGTCTCTTGGGTATACGGCTTCATAACTATCCATTGGTTCAGCATAGATGCGGCTTCGGCACCGGGTGACTCGGCAAGTGACTGAAACTCTTGTGAAGTGATCTCATATGCTTAGATTGCAGGAGGCAGAACCCTAAAACTAGCGGTGGCTGGGGTCCCCATCAGCGATGGGCGATGTGTCGAAAAGTCTATGAGGACCGGATTGCAGCATTCTGGGCCAGTTCTGGGAGGACGTATTTGTGCTGTGACTGATTTGTTGCATTGCTGAGAGGGATGTGGTCTTATTCCAAGAATTTGTGGCTTATTGGGTATAACGTGGAAGCTAGAAGTTGATATATTTGCAGATTGAAAGCATTGGAAGTCTCCCAAATTCTTAGCGTGGTCTCTTACGGGAGTTCAGAGCACTCTACCAGCTGCTGCAAATTACAATCTTTCATATATCTCCAGGTTCTCTGTTTGTTTGTGCCTCATTATTTAATCTCTGCAATTCTAAGTGAAGTAATCGCTGCTAGGTCTCTTTGGTCTCAAACTTGGCATTGGAATGTAAATTCTTTGTTAGTATTACCTTGAAGTTGTCCCAGTATTTGCTGATTAGGCATCTGAGACTGTTCATTTTCATTCTGGGTTCATTCTTGATGTAATACAAGTCTGTCACAGATTTCTGGGTGTGTTATAATCTGTTATGAATCTCTGTTAAGGCATTGTTAAATTGTGAGCTCACGTCTAGTACTGCTGTACATATTTCTGTTCATGAAGTTGTTTATTATTCATGCTAAGCAATTTGTTAAAACAAGACATCATGTCATCAACCATATTGGAAAAACCTTGCAAAAACTCTTCATCCCCGGAAAGGTATTTTACACAATGTACACAAAAGTCAAGGAAAATATGAATGTTATTAAGAATAATGCCACAAACCCTGGTATGCAGCAGAATGCAAACCAAAACCCTTCTGGTCATGAAAATGAAACAGCACTGGAGAAGAAAGTTCTTGGTGGGAGATCCAACTCCCTAAAGCCAAGATGGTGACGAAGTGGAGACTTTCATTTATCACGTTGAATATTGGAACAAGTCAGAAGATTGTGGCAGAGGTGGGGCAGATGCTGTTGACATAAATTAATAAGATATGACTTATTGAGAGCTAATGAGTGATAAACTTATATAAAAAACTGAGTTTAGTTTTCATCAAAATTTCATAGTGTACTATTATTATTAAGAGCTATTCAAGCAATTAAGTAAATGGATCCAGCTAAATTTTCTACCAAAAAATGTCTTATCTAATTAGTCTTGTTAGTTAATGAGATGCATATCTATGCTTGTTTTTCTTTGGTTAATAAGTATTCTTCTCTATTGCTGGCTTTGTAATTTGGAGAGTTCTTGTGGGAATGATCAAAGAGACTTTGGTCCTACCTTGAGTATAATGGTGCAATCTCTTATATTTGTAATTGAATTTTTGCATGAACAGAATTACAGCACTAATTTGCAAATAAATAGAAGAAATATAACGGATACACATAATATAAGGGCAATGAATGACAGTCATGATAAATATTAACTCCAATACAGAGCTACTTTGAGGGGGCTACTCTCAAAGCAGTATAATGATAATGGAATCCACAAGTATGATGCCAATTAGTAAACCACTGCCTTCTATTTAAGCTAATTAGGTTAAAGTGACACCCATATTCCCAAGTAGATCAAATAACAACTATTAAATCTAGAAATTATCAAACGACCAAGTCAAAGGTTATTTACTGCACAATTTGGCCACTCCATAATCGAATGATTCCAATCCACACAATGGACTAAGGATATATAACATTCCCCCAAATTCAAACGACCATTCTCCTCAATGCAAATCAACCATGCATGCTTCTCCATGAAGCTTTCATCTTTCCATGTAGCATCTTCCTTTGGTGGGTTCTTCCATCAGACGAGGTATCCCATAATTTCCAGTCCTTCGCAACTCAATCTTTGTGTAGAGAATTGCTTCAGGTTTTGATACAGTCCTTCTATCTTTAGTCTAGAATAGAATCTTCTTTCAAATCAATTTCTTAAAACATGATACATGAAAGACTAGATGTACTCTTGTGGATGGAGGTAATTTCAATTCGTAGGTCACATTGTCTAGCCCATACAAAACCTTATGAGAGCCATAATACTTGGGTGTCAATTTGTTGTCTTCATTTTGTTGCTTCAAAGACATCTATATGTATGCTTGTAACCTTTAAAAAACCCAATCTCCTACTTCAAAGTGCCTTTCACTTCAATGCTGATCAGGCTACTGTTTTATGCCATAGCCAAATTCCATGTGAGCCTCTAGAGTACTTCTTGTTGGCGTTGAATGTGATCTTCAACAGCAAGAACCATTGGTTGCATGTTCAAAGATGAAGTGATGGATGGTGGTTGATACTTATAAAGCTCTAAAGGGGGACATTGTAGAAGTATGGAAGGATAATAATGCCAATTGCAACCATTTAACTCATTGAGATTGTTTATGAAAAGCAAAGCAGCAAAGATACTAGAGAAGCTATGAGCCACTTGAGTCCTCACTCAAGATAACAAGTAAATCAAGAAATTACTAGTGAATATAGGATATGGTCACTCAAAATAATTCTGGGATTGCCATGTAGTTTCTGAACTATTTCCATGAATGGTTCTGCCTCCATAATTGCTACAAAAGGATGAGATAAATCACAAAAATGGGCATATTTTGTAAGCATATCCACCGCAACCGTAATGACATTTCCATTTTCCCTTTCAAACTTAAGCAACCTAATGAAAAAACTGATGGAAACATCCTCCCTTGATTGTCTCACCTTTGTTTTTCCCAACACATTGTTGGCGTTTAAATTCGCACCTCTGGTATGCGTATTTGAAACGGACAGCTATGCACATATAAACTGCTCTTCAAATTAGGAGGGGAAGCTCCCTCTTGCTGATGGTGTTGAAAGAAAGTAAACTAAGAACTAAGTTGCCTATCTTTTTGATCAGCTAGAGCACAAGGTTTATAAAACACAAACGCCGCAGCTGAGATTTTCCGATTTAAGAACTTCAACTACGACTAACTTAAGCTAAAGACGTTCCTAACCTCTCAAGTAATATGCAGAGCGAGAGAAGCTAGAAATTAACAAGGATGATTCTCTGACAAAGTGCTTCAATAAACTCTTTTCCAACAAACATCTACACACTTCAATGTAAGCTGAAATCGAGATCATAAAAGCATAACACAAATAACGGAAATCTGAGATTTTGGACCAAGGCAAAGGAGGCTCATGATTTTATTACTCAAACTTCTAGAACAAAGATCACTTCTAACATGCCTTGAACAAGAAATTGCAGCTAAAGGGCTTACAATCTTGCTCTTACACAATAAACAACAATCCATTGCTTTCCTTGTTGGCTAAAAGAGGCTCCAACAATTTGCTATCACAACACAATTGAACAACAACACTTGAATAACAAATAGAAGGCAAAATAGGCTCGGGGTTTGTTATCACCGAGCATGGTTAAAGAAACTAAATGGCAAAGGCTCTTATTTATAGGCAAGCGAGGAGGAGTGGGGGAACCCTAAAATCTCTCCTTGCTTTCTGATCTAGGGCTTAACAAATAAACAAGCTTTATTACTAAAATCTAGAAGAAGATAACATCTAAAACCCTAAATGAAAAAGCGGAAGGCATGGCCTATTACATCTTATCTTCTTTCTCTTCTCAAAGAATGGATAAGGATCATTCCAAGAATAGAAAGAAAGCGGGAAAGAAAGCTTCTAGAAGAAAGCTGCTTTAAAGCTCGATCACATCCGCTAGGAAATTAGAAATTGTGTCCCGGTTCGGTGCATCTATACTGCCTTAAGGCAATATTTTGATTCTCCAAGATCTCCTCGTCTTCTGTGATCAAACTTAGAGAATCCTTCACTTCTTTGGCTGCTTTATGAGTTATGTTCTTGAAAAACATCGTTGTCCAAAAAGATGACTCACTAATTGATAACTTGGCGGCTCTGCAACTTTATACTTTTGACACTTCTCTTGATTTCCAACAGAAGAGTAGTGCACAACTCTTTTTTGATACCTTTCCTTTTTCTCATATCACACCTTCTCTCGTTCTCCAGCTGAGATGATGAAGTTTTGACATAATGCTGATTTGGTCTCAAACTCGAGGGGAGTGTACTCCATATTGAAAACCTTGAAGAATGACTGTAAACTCGCCTATGTTCAGACAAGTTTTGAGCAACTTTCTATTTTTAGAATGCTGGTTTTTTCATCTTCAAACGGACAAATTTTTGGGAATTTATCTGAGATATGGGTTTTGCTTATAATTTCGTTGCAATACAACCCAGATCGTCCGTTTTTTGAAAATCTTGAATTTAGACTGAAAAAGCAGCAAACCCTAATTTCTTCAATTTTTCAGAAAAGCTGGCATTTGGGTTTGTTGAACAAGATTAGAAATGGACCCAGTTGATTGATTTACACCAAAACCACTGGCGTTTGTCCGAAAAAGCAGCCAACTGATTTTGAACTTTCTTGAAAAACATGATATGGGTTTTCTTAGTGATTGGAAAAGGTTGAGATGGTTGGGAATTTGAATGCTGCGAGGTTTCAACGACATGCAAAATAAAAGCACTTGCTGCAACTCGATGAAGTTCTTGAAAAATTCTTCAGAAGATTAAGGCAAAAAGACCCAGATGACTGAAAAATGGAAAGCCTTGGCCTTCTGCTTGAAAAATTTGATCTTCTGGAACAAAAAGCTTGAAAAAGCAAGGGTTTATGCTTGCTGGTCTGAAAAATCTGATGTAAAACCAGCAAGGATGGATTCTTGAATCACCAAAAATTCTTCAAACTTGCTGCTCCAACTTTCTCCTCTGGATGCTACCTGCAAAAATAATGAAAAATACATGAAAGAATGATGTTAAATAGACTTAGGGTTTGATTTAGGTTTTGCTTTCTTTTTTGCTTTTATTTTCAAAACCCTAAATCTCAATCTCTTTGAATTTGGACGCCATCCTTCTCCTCTTGCAAATTTTGAAAATTTGAAAACTCTTGAAAAATCCTCTAAGGCATGAAACTTTGGGCGCCTTTCTCCAAGAGGGGCGCCTATTTCCACCAGTGTTAGTCAAAAATTTGATATTTTCAACTTTTCTCCATTTTGACAGGCTACTTCACCTCTGATTTCCCGTTGACAGATCAACCCGACAGGCGAGCTGAGTGGTTCACGGCGGAGCCTGACTGAAACTGAGAAGGATGTTCTGGAGGCACCTCCGGCTAAAAACTTGATTTTGACCTTCGAATCCATGGGAGGCTTTTCCTTCGAGGGGCTCCGAACTTTTACAGTGTTAGCCATTTTTCTGATTTCCAAGTTCTTCCTTCTCCCTTTGATTTTCTGATGAATCCTCGATTCCGGGAGCAACGCTGATCCGACTGACTGTCTGAATATTTCGTTGGATAGCCAGACTGATTTTGATGGGGCACTCTTGGATGCTACTTCTGCAAATTCCATCATTTGAAGGTCTTAAAGTTTGGGCGCCCTTCCTCAACTGGGGCGCCCACTTCTACCAGACTTAGAAAATTTTTCAATTTATTCATGTCTTTCACTTCTACGGGCGATCTTGTTGAATCTTGAGCTCCGGGCGTCAGATTGATGAATGTTTGGATTCGTTGCGAAGCTGAGAGGATTTCAGGAGGGGTCTTCTAGAAATACTTCTGCCAAAAGGCAGATTTCAGGTCCTCAAAAGCTTGGGCGCCCCTGGCAAGCTGGGGCGCCCAGTTTTACCATAGTTTATTTTTGCATTTTTCACCTTTGCTTTCAGATTTTTCTTTTCAACTCTCATTGGACCCTCTGTTCAACCCTTTGAATCTGATGACTGCGAGCTCCGTTTGTCGTGCTGGATAGCTCACTGAAAAGTCTATTGCATTCTGAAGACATCTCGTTATAACTGTGACTGCAAATTCATCTGTTTGAACCCTTGAAAAGTTGGGCGCCCTTCTTCACCTAGGGCGCCCACTTCTACCAGACTTAGAAATTTTTTCCTTTAATCTTCTTCTTCAAGTTTCAGATCTTCATTCTGTACCTTCCACTTTGACTCGAATTTGCTGGAGACTGGATTGTCGGATGCTCTGACGGGAATATCCATCGCGAAGCTGACTGAATACTGAGCAACTTCCATTGGAGGTCCTAACCCTAATTCACTCATCTGGTGACCCTAAGGTGAAGCGCCTTTCTTCAACCAGTATATTCCACGGACTTAGAAAATTTTCCTTGACTTTCGGTTTTCCTTACTACATTTCTTCGATGCATATTCATCTTTTCACCCTCTTGAAAGTTTAAATCTTTGAAATTGGCCTTTGTGATCGAGATGACTCCATTGATGACCTTGGGATCGGATATGCTTAAAGCGAGAATAATGGAGCCGATAGAACCGGCGGTGTGCAAGATTAAAATTTTTCCTGCGATCGCGAGTTTGCTTTTGACCAATCAAAATCGGTTGTCGGACCAACTTTTCTATTTTTTGAAAATTTTGCGATTATCACGTTTGAAGGAAACCCGAGAAAAACCCGAAGCGTTACTATTTCGAGAAAATTTCTAAAATAGCAGTTTTCTAAAATTTAGGGATGAAAAATTGAGATCACGGTTTTGGTTGCTCCATACTGGCTGCAAATGAGACCGGATCGTCAGAAATTGAAAATTTTGCGTTTTAACCCCTCATGCAAGACATGCACACCCAAATTTTGACCTTTTTGACTGATTTGACAAGACTTTTACTCATTTCTTCAAAATGTCTGAGTGTAACAAAAATTTTAATTTTGGAGTACAACACACATCATGCATTCTACCAAAAATTTCTGTACATCTCCATTGAAAACTTCCCTAAACAAATAGTGCTTGATCTTCTGAAATGTCTTAAGGAAGCCTAAGTTCCCACTAATGCAAGATGTATGAAATTTTGAAAGGATCTGGTTCTTAAGGACTTAATTCTTGCATAGATATGGCCTATCCTTATAGCAAAGGGAGTAAAATTTCCACACAACTTCTGTAATGTCCCCTAATTGGGAATGCCCTAAACTTTCCCTAATTTTCTCAATTTCCAAATAAAAAAATGGTTTAGAGAATACCTTTCACATGACTGAAGCCCTGCAAACAGATTAGAAACCATTTACCACAATAATACTAATTAGCAGATTATCATAATTAAACATCAGTAAATTCATGACAGAATGATTAACTCAATCATAAAGCACTTTAATATCTTTGGAAGGCTCAACCATAGGAGAGCATGGGAGAAAGTGACCTTGATGGGGTGTCTCGGATCCTCTACCCTAGGCCCAAGAGCGGATATACCATCCCTCTTGGCCTCATGTGGCCCATGCCATCCATATGAGGTGGTCTACCTAGAGAGGTGTCCCCTTTCCGTTATCCCCTCATCTTGCCAACCATTTCCCTCTCTCTATGATTGGATTTCTTGTGCTGATTCACCATGATGGAGAGGTGAGGTTACAACAGGGTGCCCTGGAAGCCCATCTCTCCTAGGCCCAAAGCGCAGTACCCTTTGTACCCCCCTGGCCTCATTGGGACTATTTGGTCCCCACCTTGAGATGGTGTACCTAGAAGAGTGCCCCATCATCGTACCCCTCTTGGAATCTCTGTCTCCTCCACCATGGCTGGAAACACTTAGAGCATATGAAGGTATACATTTTACATGAAGTAAATTAGCACAATAACTAGACGAAGTGCTGAGTAGTAATATCTTATAAATGTCAGATCCGAGTCCTTCGATGCCCTCATTTCCAGTTCGATCTGTCCTTAATATTCAGAGGATATTGTTAGTGTAAATCAAGCACATAAGAATCCATTACTCATATTCATATTAAAGAAACATAACAACTTATAAGGCTCAATAATTGCTGCAAGCATCAATATATATATATATATATATAATTCACTAGGTGTGTACCCATGACAAGGTAGAAAGATGAGAAGCACACTAGGTCTAGTGAAGTCTTCTATTCACTAGGTATATACCCATGTCAACCATACCAAGAGATATACTCCCTGATAACCCTGATAAGGTGCTACAAAAATGATCAAGATGCTAGGCCAATGCTACAATTAGTTCAACGCATGTGAAAAAAGTGAAGCAAAAAATGCCAATGCCAATGCACCACTAAGTTCAATGCCCATGAACAAAGTGAAGAAAAAAATGTCAATTTCAATGCACCACTAAGTATATATATATATATATCTTCTATTGAACTGTCTCATCTTCATACATACTTTCCATAACAGATTTCTTATCTCTTCTGCCCAAAATCTGAGTATATCATATTAATGTATCTGCTGCTATGCGCAGGAAATACTCCTATTTCCGCCCTTATTTGCTGTGCATATATCTCTGTTTAAATCTGATTATATTCCATTCTGTTGCCTCTCTAACTGCAGATTGTTATTTATT
>VDFB02353986.1:0-17497 GCA_007258455.2 Sequoia sempervirens
ACCTATTCACTTAAGCATTCAAGCATTCAACAACACATTTTTAAGCACTTTGAAGCTACTCATTGACATTACTTCAAAATTACAAGATCAAAAGTTAGGTGAGTTGATATCATTTACATGTTATTGGTTTATCTTTCTCTTGAATTTCATTATCTTTTCAAGGGTTTAATTACCAAAAGTGGGGTTTGACCAAGGCAAACCCCTATTCGCTAACCCTAATCATTTTTCCCCTTTTGCTTGTGTATTTGCAGCCTTTTGTTTGCATATTTGACAAGTTATTAGGTGTTGAAGATTGATTTTCATGTCAAATAGGTGCTTCAAGTCAACATAAGTCAAATTCAAGCTTGGAGAGACTTATTTGTCCATTTTTGCAGATTTGACTTCGACAACCCGACAAGACCATTCCTAGATCTAGGTGTTGCAAAGTTGTCTCCTGGTTTTTCAAAAAATTGAGAGAGGACTGATTCGCTACCTGTGGCGAATGAGTCCCACCTTAGGACTAGAAACTTAAGTTTTGTCAGATTTCATATCCCGACAGACAAAAATCAGCTTTCGATAGTTTTTCATCAATAGGATTGATTCGCCACCTTGGGCGAATGAGTCCCATTGTGAAAAATTAGTAAAATTCACCTGCATTCCAAACACTCTAGAAAGCTCACACATCAACCAAGTGCACTCAAATTTACCCCTGTACCTTCTGTTCTACATAATTTATTTATTTTCATAGTTGTTTGCATATCACAATGTGTTTTCAAGCATGGCTTAAATTGCACTTTTGCATTCATTCTAGTTCATTTCATTTCAATCAGTTAATTTCCTTTATTTAAGTTCATTTACATCATATCACATTGCACACATCCTAATTTGAGTGAATCATTAGCATTTTTGGACCTAAATCTCTCTCCTTTTAGGTGAATAACCCTAGAAGTGCAAGAGCAAGCATTTGGGTTCCCAAAAATCTATGTTTCATTTTTATAATGTTAGGAAGAATTATTTTCATTACATTTCTTGCAAGTATTTTTTATAATTTAAATTGCAAATTAATTGTATTTGAACATGCTCTACAAAATTATTAGTGACACATTAAATTATAAATTTAAACCCAAGAAGGGTCGAGTCACCCTAAGCCCCACTACTAAAGTGACACAAATTACTACCATTACCTTTCATGGGGACCATTCAAAATTTAATACCCCTTGTCATGGACCCCAATCCCTCTACCATGATTGATTCCAAATTCCCCAATCAAAAAGAGGAACTTTTAATTGAGAAAGGCCAAAACTATACCATTCTAAACTAGAAAATAGGTAAACTACAAGAAAGTCTAAAATGGTACAACAATGTAATGAAATGGATGCTTTCATAGGAACATATAATGAAAATGAAAACCAAAAAGTTGGAAATAAAAGTTTATAAACACAACAAAGTTTGGAAGAGTGAAGAGGCAGACTTCAAAATTTGGAAACAAGTGGAAATTTTTACAAAAAAGTTTAGTAAGTGGGAGAATTTGTAATAGAGAGTGGAATTTAAGAAATAATTAGGAATATATACGAATAATATTAATGAGGTGATGGATTTCAATATAGAAACTATTAAAAAATTTGCCACTAGAATTTATGTTCTCCATTCTAAACTATTAGTTTCCAATAAATCAATAAAACCAGGATCACCTGCAAAACCTATTGTTATAATCCTTCTACAAGGAAATATAATACATGCACTTGAGCAATTTGCATAATAATGATGAAAATAATATTTTGGAATGAATAAATTACACAAGATAATTTTCTTTTATAGAGCAAGGTCAAAAACCCTTAAAGGAAAACCTAATTAGGACCTAAGTAAACTTAGTAAAGTGTAATTAAATATTTAATTACACCAACACCCCCTTAAGTGCAACTTAGGGAGAATAAAAAATATGAAAATAATGCAACTTGGATGGATGCATGGATGGGTCTCAGATACAAGGCCTGATGAGGTACCCATGTACAAATATATTGTCTCCTCATAGGAGAGTGTGACGTAGAAAAATGTACCCTTTGCTTGACATAGGATTAATTCATGATAAAATGGAATTAATGAGTTCTTAATCTAGTGTTGTGAGGCATTTTATGCATCCAAACTAGGTCTTGGACCCTTGGAAATTGAATAACATGTTTTTAACGATGTCTTGTAAAGGTGTTGTAAAATCTAGTAAAGGACTTTCTTGCTTTTCTAGACTTAATCAACTTATTTCTCCCTAATTCAACATTATAAAATGTGTTTAATAACATTATTACATCAATCTAGAAGGTTCTTAATGTAAACTTAATGATAAACTAGTGTTGTAATGTGTCTTGAACATTCACATTGGTTTTTGTTCCTTTCTATGTGGACCTAATTTTAGTGTTGTAAAGTGTATTTAGTCACACTTTCACATTGATTTATGTGTCCTAAGCCCTATTTAACATTTACATCATCACTAATAGGTCCCTAATGACCCATATTGTGCATCCTGAGGCTTTAATTGATCAAATACTCGACAAAGTTGCAATTTAAACCTTATTTCCTTATCTCATAGCTTCTGAGCTATTAAAATTCCCCCTATGGGACCCATTCGCCATGCATGGTGAATCAGTCCCATCTAGGTGGGACCCATCCTCCATGTGTGGTGAATGAGTCCTATCTAGCCCCATTTTGACCCTTGAGCAGGAAAAAAGTGAAATTTAAAGTTTAATTTCACTACATGTCGGCTTGTGATGAGGTATAATCAGGATATTAAGGCACAATTGTCTATAAATAAGTGTTTTTATCCTCCTTTTACATCTCTCATCATTAATTCATCTTCTATCTTCTCATCCAAATCAAACAAGTTAGGGTTTCTTCATTAGAAGTCAAGTTAGCTTTCTAAAGCATTCAAGGGCTGAATCTTCCTCCATTGTTGCAAACTTTCAAGATCAAATCATCATGAAAAGATTTATTAAATGAGAAGGCGATAAAGGGTGTGCTTATCCCATAAAATTCATTCAAGGTGTTTCAAGCCCTTTTTCAAGCTTGGAGATAGTCTACAGGTCTAGTTTTGCAGATTCAGATCTAGAGATTCATTAGAAATAGAATTGCAGATCCTACGCCACAAAATCCAATCCAGATTTCTCTATTTTCCAAAAGAGGACTCATTCGCCATTGATGGTGAATCAGTCCCATTTCTAGGCTTGAATAGTGATTTCTGAAGAGCTGGATACCTAATTTCCTTGAAACTGGTTCTAAAACTTTCTAGCAAAAATAGGACTCATTCGCCATACATGGAGAATTTGTCCTAGTGAGAATTTTTGGTGCCTTTGGCAAGTATTTAGAGCCTCATTCTAGCCTCTTCCAGCTTCTAGGTTCATATCTTCAACTGGGTTATTTTCTATTTCAGTTTGTTTACATTCCTAGTCAAGTTGTTTGAACACACATTATGTTTTCCAACACTTTTTCATTAGGTTAGAATACATTCCTTAATTTGTAATTTCATTAAGTTTCCAACATTTAAACACATCCACACACACACTTCACACCCCTCTTTCTATTTCTTCGATAATGTTAACAGTCATTTTGGCCCATTTTCCTCTCCTTCTAGGTGAAAAACCCTAAGAAGGAGCTAGATATTTTGGGGACCCAAAATCTTTGTTAGAAAGAGAAATAATGAAATAAATTGGAAAATATGTGTATCTCAATGTCTATGCCAAACTGTGATTAAAATTGATCCATAGGAGCAAGTACCATGAGGATTTAGGAACGTTAAGTCATAATGAATAGCCCTAAAACTGAGATGTGAACCGATGTGAATTAGATGCAAGATTTAGGATCATTAACCATAGGCTCTCAATCTAATATATGAACCAAAATGTGTCAAGTCCTGAGCAAGATGTGGCAAAGAGAAACTACAGAATCTAGATACAAATCATGTGAGTTGTCACCAAGATGAAAATGGGATCACAGTGCATGTAATGCAACTACAATCTAATCCAATTATTATGATATCATGTTGAAAAAAGACTAGAATCTTATGCATACAATCCCCCCATAATAGAACTTTATTGAAGTTCATTATTACAATACCCTAAAATTTCCCTTGATTTTGGAACTTTATCATGTAGTGTTTGATTAACACTAACAATTTTTAAAATAACCTCAAAAATCAAAACAGGAAAAAAATTAAATCATGTAAAAATAAAGGAGAACATGCAACACATGTAGAAATCAATGAGGAAATGCAAACATAAAGTATGCAACAAGGAAAGATTGCATGCATAGATTAATGTTCACATCTTCCTCCATGAAGTTGGTTTGATATTTTCCAATCAAATATTAAATATTCTAAAAAATATTTCTATGATCTGTGTAGAGGACATAATCATCTTTCCAATGTTGCTTGAACCACAAAAATTTGATATTCTAATAAAAAGTTAGGGCCTCTTGAGTGCAAACAGCTTGATCTAACTTCAAAGGCATGTAAAATAAATTAGGAGCAAAAACTAGAAAAAATACCCACACCACAAGATCGGGCTCGGAACCACCTTTCCAATGATGCAAAGTTTGCAAAAAATGGAGATTGTACGCCCGATTTATACCTGATTTACCCAATTTGTAAAGTTTGTGGGGGCTTAGGGAATGGGCGGTGTTTGGAGGTGGTGGTGCCACCCATAGGGGCGACATGGTATTTTTAAACATGTTGGGTACAACATATATTTTTTATGTTTTTAAAGTGTCATACAAACATCGTATAGGGGTTGTACCAAGGCCTTTGGAAAAAAAAATTTCCTCTAGAATCTTTGTCACCAAAAGTGGTCGAATTTTATGTCAAAATTTTCTTCTTTAGCCTCTTGATCATGATGGTGAGGTTGATTTTTCTCTAGGATGCACCAGAGAAAAGCTTAAGGCTTGATCTCTTCAAATTAGATGCCCAAAAATTCTCATGGTCGAGTTTCTCTCAGATATGAGAAGGGGCTTGTAGATTTGGTGTTCTGATACCATATTAGAGTTTCCAATAAACTCACTAAAACCAAGATCACCTTCAAAACCTGTGATTAGCCTTCTACAAGGAGAAAATAAGACATGTAAGAGATTTGCATAATAATGATGCAAATAATATTTGGGAATGAATGAATTACATGAGATAACTTGCTTTTATAGAGCAAGGTCAAAACCCTAAAAGGAAAACCTAATTAGGGCCTAAGTATTTACTTAATAAAGTGTAATTAAATATTTAATTACACCAACATGAACTGCAAAAAAAAAAAATTGATGTTCAAGAAGGTCCAACCAAGAGAATCAAGACAAGGATCATTGAGTTGGATGCCAATGAACAAAAGGAGAAATTTTATGATAAGAGAAAGGCTCCTTAGGAGTTTCCTTCATGGAGAAACTAAAATTTCTCAACACAAAATGGTAAGAAGCTAGTAGTCTTTAGAGACTAGTAGACTCCTAGTCTTTTCTATAAATGTTATGTTATATTTGTGTTTTTGGGTTATTTCCCTATTGTACCTCTCTTTTTATTGGTCCTAGTTTAAGGTTATTTATGTTGTTTTAAGTTTTTTGGAACTCTGTCTCACATCTCATGAGAATTGTTATATTTGTCTTCTTAGCTATTTTATTAAATAGTGTTCAAGCCCTTTAATCCCATTTTTGTTTAGATCTATATGAAAAACCAACTATTTAAAAATTCAATGTACAAATTAATTTCCAAATAAAACTATCACTAACACTTGTAATAAATTTTTAAGATGTCTTTCAAATTTTATACCTTCTTAGTAAATTTATATGTTTCTCCTTCTCAAATGTAAGGATATATATATTAGAAAAATGAATGTTGTGTAATTGAATGTTGATGAAGAAAATTACAATTTGAAATGCATAATGTGTATATCAACTAGAGAGTGCACGCTTTTCTTGCAAGTTTTAGTAACAATTTAAATTATGAAGTAATTGCATTCCTTGATACAAACAACTCATTTTTAAATAATTCAAGAATTTAATATGCAAATTAAACTATCACTAGCACTTGTAAAAAATTTCTAATATGTCTTTCAGATGTTAAACCTTCTTAGTTTATTTGTATTTTTATCTTCTCAAATGTTTTTTTTTAAAAGGTGCAATGCACCCATATTATTAGGGGTAAACGCTTTTGACTAGAGCTATGAACCGGATACAAGAAACAACCAAAACCGTGAGCACAAAGGCCCAATGAAGGCATAAGGCCTGCGAGCACTTTGGCCCAACGAGGGTTTGCACCCTGGTGGCCGTCACTACAACTAAGAAACTTGACCATCTAACCACACCCTTATCAGCTATCTTTCTCAAATGTTAGGGCTCATACATAGGCAAATAAAATATTGTGTAATTGAATATTAATGAAGAAAATTATATTTTCAACTAGGGAGTACACCCATTTCTTGCAAGTGCTTATGATAATTTGAATTGTAAATTAATTGAACTTCCATCTATAAAAACCTCATTTGTATAATCAAGAATTCAATATGTAAATTAATTTACAAATTAAAATATCACTAACACCTATAATATTTTTTTACAATCTTTCAAATTTTAGACATTCTTAGTTTATTTTTATTTTTTTCCATCTCAAATGTTAGGATTCATATATTAGCAAAATAAATATTGTTTAATAGAATTTTGGTGAAGAAAATTGTAGGTTGAAATACATAATATGTATTTTAACCTACACATGCACTCGTTTATTATAAATATATGTGCATATATACATTTATCAAAATAAAATATGATTAGTTTATACTCAATTTGAATAGAGAAATAATGCAACTAAAACAGATCTAAAACAAGATCTCAATAGAGTAATAACATAGACAAGAGATACACTCTTGGAAAACCCTCATTCAAGCCTCCAAAGAACACTCAACTATATTACTTCCCAAATTGTTTACAATATACTCTTTAAAGTGTAGTTCTTAAATGTAGATCAACATTATACATCTAGAGGAATTCAAGCACCATAACCCTACTAATTTTAAGATTCCTCCAACTTTATTGTTTCAAACCATTTAGTAGGACCAACTGAATTATTCAGGTGCATAGGTGGGTGGGAACATCCTTGAACTCAAAGAATTGAATTTTAAATAGTATTCAATTATGTTTGGGATGTTTATCATTTAAAATTAAAAAGTTGAGGAAAATCATAGTCACCATTCTTTATCACATGTTTTAACCTTTAAATTACCTTAAGATAAAGCACAAGCAAAGATAAATTAACTTCATTATTTTTATGGATGTCACATAGAGATGAGTGTCATTCCTAGAACTCGCATCCTCCAAAAGCTAGTATTTCACCATAAATTTCATGTTGATCATTTGCATGCACACAATCAAAAAAGTCATTAGTCAATAGTGAACTTTATGAAACAAAATCATAAACAGCCTCTTGAAAACCTAAATACTATCTTGTGTATCATTAAATTTAAAATTCATGAGGATTCAATCTTGCTAATTATGAAAAAATCAATCTCACTACCTTCAAAAGTTTTAGATGTTCCACCATTATTAGAAACTGTTATACAAGATACACAAGAATATACCTCTAATACCTAGTCAAGAAATTTATACCACTCTTAAATTTTATTCATTTAGATGTAGTCACCTATATCTTCTTCAAGTAAAAAATTATTCCTATTTCGAAGATCCCACACACAAGTATGATAGATCCAATTCAAAGCATAAATCATCATGATTCACCTATTCATCTATTGCTTGGGTCCATTAATGTTCACAATTCATTATTATTTGAGCAATAGTTTGGGCATAAATAATTTCCCTTGAATTCTTAACCTCTTTAGGTAAATTACCTAGCGTCCCCTATATACTTGAATTAGTTTACCACATGTTATCATCCCCTAGGTCATCTAGGGTTTCATAAAGTTTATTTTTCACATTATAATAATTTTGATTATTCATTTTGTTGTTAAATCATAACATAGAAAATTAAATCATAATTTTTATACAACCCTAGATAGCTTAAATTTAGACACTAACTTTAATTGGTGCTATATTAGAATAAAGGACATTAAAATCCCCTATTTCTATCTAACAAATTATCTAAGCTATAGATTATATCGAATTGTTACTTGTCTCATTTAAAGTTTAAACTAATTATTTATAACTCTATAATGATGCACATTACAAACAGAGATGGAAGATATGAATGGTAGCTATACAATGAAATAACACAAACCAAGAACATAAATCTAAGATGCATGCAATGATAAACATAAATAAAACTTGCAAGGATTGTGATTCCAAAATAAAATGAGACCTTTGAATATCCACAATTTTCTATGAAAGTGACTAGATTGAGGTGCTATATAGATCCAATTGGCTTTACCTACAAGGGCATCCAAAAGAGTGCATTTTCCAAGCCAAATGTCCCTATGCGAGACGTTGAGGGGTTACCCAATGAACTTTACCAAATAATAAAAATGAAAACTTTCATTATCTACATCAAATGAAAATGTAGCCTTGTACCCTATTACTACCCTATAAAATTGCTAAAACTATTCCATGGAATCCATGACTATATTTGAAACTTTTAGCCTTTTTAAACTATAACTCTGTTAATTTTATAGGGTTCACTCTTAAGAAACAAAAAAAAAAAAGACCATAATAAGAGTGCCATTACATTTGATTCTCCATATTAGAGAACACTTCCATCCACTGGGAACGTTTGATGTGCTGTGGATTGTAATGAACATTTGTCATGGCTAATTGGGAACAGATTCAAAGGCCAATTCAAAAATTTAGCACAATTACAAACTCAACAAATTTGTTGCCAACCCATCCTTCACATCTGTGTCCATTATAAGGGATGCTCTACTAGCTTCAACTGCTGACAATTCCTACTCAAAAGGTTCTTAATGCTAACACATTTGTTTTGGGTTGTGCAGGATTTTATGATTACTCTTCATGTGTGCCACCTATCCCTCATTTCTAAGATTTATTGCTAGATCCAATCTGGCCAATACTTATCCCTGCTCCATTTTTTCTCTGAATTCTCTCACGCTTTGGGGTCACATTATCAGGTGGCCTCAGTTTATCATCAAATCGGCACAAAATTTGTTTTTCATTATTTTGTTTCTCTTCGCATTCCACCTCTGTTTATTGGGTTCTCTCCTCTTGTCTGGCTCTAATGTGCTTTCAGTGTCCACTTCTGGATTACTCTGCAATCTCCAACAAGGCTAGTCAAATTCAAAATTCTTGTCCACATCCCCAAATGGACACCCACATAACCAGGTCTATATGTTGTCGAGAAGCTCAGAAAGGTACTCAAATTTAACTATGAGATTGTGGAAGAGTCGATATGCATTACCATTGGTGATTATCTGCTCATGGATTTTGAATGTAACATAATGGACATATTGCAATTTCATTCTCTTCTATGTCTTGTTTCCAAAAAAAAAATATTTATGAACACATTGTCAATGATGATAAATTGCAACAAGCACTATTTGATTATGTTCTTCTTGATGGCCAATCCCTGGTGGGGGGATTTTTCTCAAAAATCCTCATTGAAACTTTAATAGAGAACAAATTATAATGCCACGATGGCAACCCTAAAAAATGACTATCCAATAGCATACAAAAGTACTGTCAATTCACATGGAGGTCAAATGGATCAAAATTTGCCTCAAGATATCAAATTACTGTTTAAAGCTCTATGCATTCTTTTCAAGCACCCCTCATGTTCTTGAAAAAAATCAAATGGTGCTCAAATCCATAAATCTTGTTTTGGACAGTCTCACTTCTATTTCTTGCAGTTTTTTTATTTGTTTTGGTCTTCTCTGTTAGATCAGCATCATATTTTTGCCATTATGTATGCCCTATTTATCTATAAAATTTGTTGAATATGTTGTCAATATGTATGCTCTATTTATCTATCAAATTTGTTGCATATGTGCAGCCTCTGTGACTATGCAATTATGTTTATATTATTAATATAACCATTTATGGGTTTACCCTATTATTTAAAAAAATAAAAAAAATCTTGAGATCAAATTACTTAATTATAATATACTTAAATATGGGTTATCATAATCTAGATTTTCTTACCCTTCCAAGTTTCAAAAGTTTAATTTTCCAAAAGGTGATGAGACTAGGGAAATAAAAATGAATGTGCATCAAGTGGCCAAATATTATGATGCCCCATCTTTAAAAACTACTCCTCAAAATTTTACTAAGTTACAAGAATTAATGATAAAGTGTATCAATGTATTTTAAGATCAAACTTGATTACTCTTCCTCTCATTCATCCATTGGATCCTACCAAGATTATTTCATGGAATCACAATGATCAAGAATTTTTCACCATCATAGAGCCAAGGGACATCACATTTAATATTTTGTAGATCTTAAGAATAAGATATAAGATCTAATTGATGATATCATGATCCACATTAAGGGTGTCAATGATAATGTAAATCACAAGGTTAGAACTCCCAACTAAAAATTGAAAATCTACACAAAACCATTTCTGAGCCATGCTAATAATGTAGAAACACAAGATCTATTGTCATGAAAATGTCATTGTAGGAGATAAGTAAAATGATTCCAATGATACATCACATAAGCATTCCTTTGTGGCAACTATAAACTCTACTGACATACCTTCTATCTCACATGGTACTCTATTGGTTAAACTTTTTAATGAGTAAATGCTATGGAATAATCATTATGGCCCATTATATGTTACTAGTAAGATATGAGACAAATTCATTCATGACATTCTTATTGATTATGTTAATGAAATTACAATATATGTGTGTCTAACCATAAAAAGTGTAATACATAGTTAAGTGGGTAAAAGTACAAAATTGTGTCACACTTTCAACCAACAAAATACTTTGGAGCAAAATCGTTTGGCCCTAAATAGTTTCAGAAAAATAATTTTGTCCAAAACCATGGAGTACCTATGTGTTACATATAGTTTTGGGTGAAACCCTTTTGTCTAAAACCATCAAATAGATTTTTTCAATTAAAATAAAAAATGAGGTTTAATTTATACGTAAAGTTTTGGGTGAAGCACTCTTGGTTGAGAGAGTTTGATTGAAACACTTATGCCTAAAATTTATCTATGTGGCAGCTCAACCCCTCTTTTGGAGAAAATTTAATAAAAGATCAACTTCAACTTTAGATTTTTCCAACTAGGGGTACTATCATGAAAATCTGAAAATATCTTTTTGTTGAGCTAAAGTCTAGAATCCAAAAATATATATTTCTTAATATTTTGATTAGTTTTATTGTGATTTCTTTTGCAAGTTTTCGATTAAAAAAATTAAAAAACATTAAAACATATTTAAAAAATTAGAAAAATATATGATGTGCTAGCAAGAATCCTCTCCAAAAGAGTATATTTTTTTTTTAATGATAAAAAATTAGACAAAAGTTGATGTCATGTGAGAACTACAATGTTTTAATTATGTTCAACTTAAAAAAATTATTAAAAAATAAATATCATTAAAATTCATTTTTTCCCATGCACTAGATTTTCAAGTCATTTATGTGAGAAAAAAACTAGAGAAAAAAAAATCTCTTTTGTTGTGATGTCCCTTCAACTTCCCTTTTTTTAATAAAATTTTAACAATTAAAATCCTTCTCTTAAATTTATTAAAAAATATCAAACTAATTTTAAAAAATAAAAATATTATAAACATAAACTACATTAATAGTTTTACATTTCATTCTTTTGCATTATTTTAAAATGCAAAATATAAATGTCACTTTAAGTGGTTGAAGTTGAAAATTTATATTTGTGTTGGTCATTTCTTTTATAAAAAGTGTGACATAGTTTTACACTTTTGCCCAAGCCTGTGTCCACTAAGAGAGGTCTAAACAAGCCTAGGTCAATTCTTGGAAGCCTTCAAGGATGATTTTTATCGTAAAAATATTTATGTTGAACACTACATGTAATACTCACAATTGTGGAAGGGATGTGTTTAGGCATTAATGAAGAAAATTACAATTTCAAATACATATTTGAGTGTATTTCAACCTATATATGCACAACCATTTCTAATGAGTATTAGTGACAATTTAAACTACAAATTAATCACATTTTGTACTTGTAGAAATGTAAAAATGACCTAACGCTTATCGTACATCCTAAATGATATTTTCTCATCATCGACATCATTATCACCTAATTGTTGTCACAGGGATTTGCACTCGTTACTAAGCTGAAAGCTTAGCAATCCCAGGCAACATGGGACTACTTTTAGGCTGTGGGCATCCTATTGTGAAAGTAGACCTCCAAATTATGAGCTCGCTCCCCTTTAGATAACTTGAGAATATTAAAATTTGATAGGGAAAAGAGTAAGAAGGATATGCTTATAATTTTAAAACCTATCACTAACAGGTGATACACCAAAGGTAAAACTTGACAATGCAGCTAAAGCTCACAAATCCACTCAACTAATTAAAATTGTATTATCTCACAACTCATCTACACATTCTTGTAAAAATGATTCTTATGAAAGGTTTTGGCCTTTTTGATGTTCATAAAAGGAAAACAATGATGATCATCGGCATCATTATCACCTAATATCATTGTGTTTCACATCATTTACATCAAAAACCCTAATTTCCTCTATTAATCAAGAATAATATTACATTATTTAATTAATTCACTATTTTATCATTTTTGACTAATTAAATAAATTTCATTTATTTAATAAAATCATAATCTAACTTTATTCCTCGTGATTAATTAAATAACATCAATTATTTAATTATGTCGCTAATTTATCTCATTCCCCTAAGTCAATTAAATATTAACCACTTAATAGTTTAATTAAATCACTTTCCCCTAAACTTGAATAATTAAATAAATTTCTCAAAAATAATCAAAAAGGTCAAAGCAAAAAAATGCAACTTTATTTGTAAAAGTCAAACATGACTTGCATGTTCAACTCAAAAAAGATTAATTAATTAAATCAATTAATGAATTATCCTCACCCACTTTCATGATTGATCAAATTATGACCACCGATTGCTCACTCTGATTGGCTAACTGATCCATCTATTTTCTGACTAATCCATCTATTTTTCAATCCTATTGAAGGCTCAACATGATTTCCTCAATTCCACAGATTAGGCAATCTATTTCCTTTGATTGATCAATTACCATCCTTAATTGATTCGATCACAGAAGCTAACTAAGCAATCTAATTCCTCTTGACATATTTCAACCGTTGATCAAGAAATTCTACTATAGGATCCCGATAGTTCATCTCAAAACTTAAAATCTATATAACAATCCTTTTCATCCTCAAAAATGATCAGAGAATTGACATCTTTTGCACAACGAAGTAATGCTGAATTGAAAATTAATTTCTCACAAGCTTTTACACACATCTTCAATCAACATCCAATGTACATTGGAGCTTTTGCAACACATAAATGGAGGCTTCACATTGATACAATGATCCAACATCATTGCGAATACACTTCGACACGAGATGGGTAACAATATAGCTTAGTGAATTCTTTGTTTGTTCTTCATTTGGTAAACATTGTTTCATTGAATTCAGTAATCTTGTATTGTTCATTTCATGAGTAATGGGTATGAATCTCAAATATTTTGTTTGAATTAGATTAGTTCAATTTATTCATATTTGATTTTTTTTACGCTTCTCAATTTCTCCCTTACACATTTTGGCACATGTAGTGGGACCTTGTCCTTGACACTAAACTTGTTATGAGTTTTAATTTAGTAGTTGTAGGTTCTGAAACACGATTGCATTTTCCAAGAACACACTAGAAAAATTTTCACGCAAAAGCTACAAGAGTTTCATGTGGTTGCTCCTTTGTTTCAACTGCTTTTGATTGTTCTAACCACTTTTGCTTGAGAAACAAGGCCACTTTTGATTTTTCTAACCACTTCTACTTCAGAGACAAGAACGCCTTTGACTTTTCTAATTGCATTTGCACATGATGTGGTCTATTTTGACAATGAGGACCGTATTTGCTAAAAATAACAATGTCGCTTTTGATTAAAATTTATGCTTATGCTCTGTGTATTTTTTAATCAAAATCTACAAAGTGATTTTTCAATTTCTAACACTAATAGGTGGTTTTTTGGATGTTTTGTGTTTTCTGGTCCTTTGTTTGTACAACTCTTTATAGGGATATGTAAAATTTTGCATCAAGAAATAACTACCACTTTTATTAAGAGAAAGTGAATGGTCCAGTTCAAATTCTTCAAAAGCTTTCAGAAGTTTTACAAAAATCTTTTGATTTGGTGCTAAAAAAAATGAACCCCACAATTGCACACTTTCAATTTTGTGCTTTTAAAATGAAAATTTAAAAGCTTTTAGTTTAGGGAAAATCTTTCAATTTGGTGCTTGAAAAAAAACTTTTCAAAAGCTTTCTAGTTTAGGAAAAATATTTCAATTTGGTGCCTTAAAAAATAACTTTTCAAAAATCTTTCTAGTTTAGGGATTTTTTTTCAATTTGGTGCCTTAAAAATGAACTTTCCAAAATATTTTGTAGATTAGAAAAATATTTTATTTTCGTGCTCATAAAACAAAATGCTTTCTTTTGACCAATGTTTTCATTATGTTGACAAAACGAACAATTTTATTTTGTTGACCACATTTAGACAAGGTTATTAGAAACACTCAAGAATTGGTGCTTAAAATTGGAAAAATCAATTATGATTTGCATATTGCTATCTACTTGTTCGAAATCTAGAACACTTCATTTTGGTGCACATAAAAATAAATTGCTATCTTGTTCACACTTCATTCATTTTTTTTTATAGCACCATTCGAGGGGCTTAAAAAGAATATTACAATGAACTATATATTGTGTTTTCCGTGTTTGGAAAACTAAGTGTCTATCCTCTAGCCCCCACATCTTTTGACGATCTTGAGTGACGAGAATCATTTTGAGTTTCACACTTGTTTCATTTCAAGCATTACCTTTAGAGGGCCTACCTTTGAGACACATCCTACGTTGGAGAACTCAAAGGCAACTCAAAGTGGTATTTCACTCAGGCTTCCATATAAATGGTCAAGGCTAAACTCCAAATGACTTAATCGATGATTACTTTTCTGTCAGTGCCATTCATAAAAGGGGAGGTACCATTATGTATATAGAGCCCCGAGTAAGTTGGTTAGAGCCTTAAGTGGCTTGTTGGATGCTAGGAAAGCATTGGATCCCTTGAGCATGACTAAGAACCAATGTAGTATAAGCCACCTTTTGTAGCCAAAACATTCTTTGAAAGTGGTGCATTGGAATTTACTTCCAAGAAGTTACTTACCAAGTTTTATTTATGGTTGAGATTAAAACACTCTCCATAAGTTGCATGTAAAATCATCCCTTTGGGGCAATGAGGTAATCCCACCTAAAAGAACGTGTCTATCTCTAGGTTGTAAATTGTCTTCATGAACTTGCCAAAATTCTTGGTTACTTTGGACATCAAACACATTGCTTTATTTTAAAATGAACACATCAAAACAAATATTGAACATGCTTATCAAATCTCAAACTCTTTGGACTTAGTGTGAATACTTTGAAGATAGCCCTATATTTACACTCCTTAAAAGCTATCTTAAAAAAATATCTTTAAAGGTTTATGAATATTTAGGCTTACATTTCAAGTCACATTCAGAACAAAGTCAACATTGGGAACTATGACTTTAGTATTTTGACTTTCACAAACTTTAAGCTTTCATGGAAAGAAACTTGCTTAAGCTATAGACATTTAGGGTCAAATAGTTTTGATTGTTATGTTGTATTCTATCACTTGCCAAAATCTCAAAACAAATCAGAATCAAATAAGATATCAAAAATTGCAAACTTGTCCAAACTGCCATCAAAACAAAAAAATGGAAGCAAACCTACACAAAAACTGCTATTGCTATTGTTTTTGTCACTGTTGACCTTAAGAATTACCACTTTTGATAAAATCTTGCCGCTATTGATCTCTGTATTTTGACAGTAACTATCAGAAAAATTTTCTTCTTTGAAAAACAGAATGCGGTTGATATAACATTGTTGCTATTGATCTTACCTATACCATACTTGACCTATTTTTTAGCCGTAGTTGATGAAAATCTAGCCGCTTTTTCCCAAAACTATCGCTTTTGCATTCATTGTTTACCAGTCATAAAACTTGCAATAAAGGCCACTTTTGAGAAATCTTAATGCAGTTGTCCCTTAGACTTGGACACAATTGACATAAATCTAGCTGCTTTTGACATAAATTATTGTTGTTGTTCTAAAATTGCCACTTTTTCCCTACTTTCTAGTGAAAATTAGAAGACTACTCCAAAACTAGTTACAAATCCTTTTGAGAATGAAACAGTTAGACATCCAAAACACGTCATAATCCATTTGCAAAAATCAAACACCTCAACTTAGTTTTAGGATTCAAAATCAAAACATAACTTTGGATTATTATTTCACTCAAAATTCTAAGATATCAACATTTGCTTGAACCTTAAGGCTAGTGCAAGTAGATTTCCCAAGACATATCCTCTAGAAAAATAAAGTGAAATATTGGTCCAAGTTTTTCAACATTTTGAAACCCAAAAGGTTAGCATCATTTCCAAAACATTCACCAAAATCACTCATCTTATGACCATTTGGTGTCCTATTGCCCCAGTTCAATAACTAGACCTTACGACACCAATCATACAACCAAACCTCATGCAAATTGAAGGTGAACAATCATACATCATCAGTAGCTTGAGAACTTTCATGTTTGAGAAAAAGGAAACTCCAACTCAGTGGAGAAACACAACTAATATCGTAGACAAAGAGGAACGAAAAGCTGATCTTGTAGCTGGAAGGCCAGTATTACCACATCCCATGTTGCAATAGAAAATATTGGCTCACAAAAACCACTTTTAAAACACAAAATATATATATATATATATATAAACAATTCATTAAAAACAAAAAATTCCAAAAAAAAAAGCAATCTTTTATTTCGTAGTTAGAAATCACCAACTTCCAAAAAATCTTGGCACTTGTTTATGACAACCATGCAGTCCCAATATAGAAATAAGATGGAAGCAAACAAAAGTATCTCTAGTATGCCTCCAACGAACACCACAAATGACGGAAGTGACCCATGGGGTTATCTAGACCAAGTGACCTTATAATTCCTCGAAAGGAACCAACATTTAAATCAACATCAAACCAACCACTAAGTAAGGAGGAAGTAATCCGTAGACAATAGGAAATGATGGATAGGTCAAAAAAAAATCCCAAGGATATGGTCATAGAAGAAGTGGATAGTGAGGAAGAAATAGATGAGCAATAATTCTTTCAACATTCCAACAATCCCAAGGTACTTAAACTAATGGAAAAATTGCTAAGAAAGGATCCAAATTCCTACTTCTTCAAATTAGTACAAAGTGGTGCTAAACTAACTATAGAATTCAATGTGGAAGTTCTTAAGGATCCTCACCTCATTCCCTTAGGGGATAAATCAGTTTTGAGAAAGATA
>VDFB02353987.1:0-20671 GCA_007258455.2 Sequoia sempervirens
AGGATGACTTGGTATATTGAGGTTTTTGCACCAAGTCTTTGTTGTGTGCACCAACATGGGATTATGTGCTAATGTAAAAAAAGGTTCTTATTATCTCTTGGCTTGGACCACATTCAATTTCCCTTTCCCGTGGATGATTTGGAGCTAACTCATTATGGCCATTACACATTTTAGTTTGGCCAGCAAGGATAATTTTTTTGAAGCTTATGGAAGATATAAATGGAAGATCAAGCATTTGATCAAGTTGTGTGTGTAGTGAGTGTTCAATGTAATAAAAGTGATATATATGTTGAAAGTGGTGAGCTGAAGGAAAAAGAATGTGTGCAAATATAAGGAGTATTTGAAGTGTGTTAAAGGTAGTGAGCTGAAGGATGAAGTGTGCAAGTGAAGTGTTAAAGGAAATGAGCTAAAATTAGAAGAGTGTAAGTGAAGTGTAGAAGGAAGTGAGATGAAAGAAAAAGTGTATGAGTGAGTTCTAAAGGTAGTGAGTTAGAGGAAACAAAGGTGCTCCAGTGGTAGTTGTTCATTTGAGTTCATCAAGTGTTGTATGCTAAAGTTGTAGCCTCTTTTTGTAACTGTTGTAACTAGTAGGGACTTGCAAACTTCGTTTTAGTTGAAGCAATAAAATTGTGTAGTAAATGTTGTTTCATTTTTGTGAGTCTATATTTGGACAGTAGCTCCAAGAAAATTTCTCACTGTGGTTTTCCCCTTGTAGGGTTTTCCACTTAAATTTAGTGTTATGGTTGTGTGCTTGTGCTTTTGAATTCTTTATCTGGTTAAAAAAATAATAAGTTTTGATTGTTAAATTTGAATTGAATTAATTTGAGAGATATATTGATTTACCCCCCTCTCTCAGTATATTTGTGCATTCTAACAATTGGTATTAGAGCTAAGTTCCTCGATGTAGCCTAACAATTAAAGATAGATCTTGGTTTAAAGAACATGGCTCAAAAGGAGTCCTCTTCTAAAGCACCATTATTTGATGGAAGAACTACACTTTCTAGAGTGTGAGGATGGAAGCCTACCTTACTTCATTAGGGTATGATGTTTGGAGAGCTACATTGTATGATTATACTAAACCTGCTCATCCTATTACTAATGCTAATATAAATAAGGCTTGTGAGAACAATGCTAAAGAAAAGAATGCCATCTTTAGTGATGTAGGAGCATTCGGTAAGAAACTGCCAATCTCCGCTATTTGTTGCCAACATTCTCACAATTTGCAAAATTTGGATGCATAGTCTAGGAACATGATTGATCTATTGCCTCCATATGAACCAACATGGATTGGCTTACAAGAATTTTGTCAAATGTTGTAATTCCAACTGCCTAAATCAACATGTATTCAAATGTGGAATCATAGACCTTGAATAGCCTTGTACTTAAATTAAATATGGAAATTAAACTTTAATTGTGCCTTTTTGAAGTTTCCCAAAATCCAATGAAAGATCTTGAAAACAAAGCAGAGAACATTGAGAGGGAAACCAAATTTTAAAATGAAGGGATGTTGGAAAGCTCAATGGGAATGTGAAAAGACAACGTAAAACTTTTTCTCTCTCTTGTTTCTAATGATGCAGATTTAAAGACACAAAAAGAAGGAAGAGACAAGAGGGCAATGCAGAAAGAGAATAGGGAGCTACGTTGGAAGGCAGGGAAAAGATTGTGTGTTATACAAAATTCAATGCAAATTAAATATTTAGAGATTGCTTGTTAAAAGCTTCAAAGAGTAAGAGGGGGCTACTAAATCAAATACAAAGCATGTTTAATGAGAGCATGAGCTTGAGAAGGAAGAGGGACACGCCATAGAAGGATAAATTAGAGTGTAGAGAAAGAAGTGAAGTGGTTGTGTAGAAGTTACTGGAATAGAAAAATATAAGAAGGTAAGAGAAAAGTAGAAGGTTGTGGGTTGTAGTGAGTTTTGTAGAATAAAATGTGACTGGGTGTCTAGAATGAAGATGATAACAAATGTAATAAAATTTTGTATGTAAAATTTCAATTGGAGGAATAAGAGAATTTTCCACCATAAAGTTTTGTGTCAATTTAGATTGATTTAACTAGCAAATGGAAATTCCAATTAAGTGTGTGTTGGTTGTGAAATTGTAAGTTTGAATGGCTTGTTTGCAATCTTGAATTTTCAGTTAGCTTGGTTTATGAAACAAGAGGGAGTTGTATTTTCTTTTGCATCAATTTGTATCAGAGCAGGTAGTCCTAAGAGTGGAGAGGATCCAGTGCGAGGACTTGTGGGTGAGGTGCGAACAGATCACCGGTTGTAAGGAAGTTTGTACTGAGAATAAAGTGTGTGAAGCAGTTGAGAAGAAGCTTGTGAGAGCTATTGCAAGTGTGTGAGGAATCTTGAGTAGCAAGAGAGAGAGCTTGCAACCGTGATAGAATGTGTTTGCAAAGTGAGTGATTACAACAAGAAAGATGGTTTGGGTCATGAAGAGACTCGTGAGGATATTGTTTTTGGAGTAATATTGGGAGAATGTGGAGGATGAAATGTGTAAGAAGCTTTTTGAAGAGACACAAAAATAATTTTTGTTGTGTATGTTGATGATATAATCTGTGGTGGGAATGATGAAATGTGTAAGAAGCTTTCTAAAGAGACACAAAAATAATTTGAAATGTCTATGTTAGATGAGTTATCATTCTTTCTTGGACTCCAAATTGCATGCAGTCAGATAATGGTATCTTTATCTCTCAAGAAAAGTATGTCAAAGAGATGCTAAAGAAGTTTGGTATGGAATATTTCAAACCAGTGAGTACTCCCATGATAATAGGTTGTCATTTGAGCAAAGATGATGAGTCACATGAGGCTAATCAGACTCTTTATAGTTCTATGATTGGGGGCCTATTATACTTAACAATATCAAGGATTGACATTATGCAAGTTGTTTGCTTGGTTGCAAGTTTTCAAGCTAACCCAAAAGAAAATCATGTAAAGGCTATCGAAAGGATTTTCAGATATTTGAAGAGCACTCCAAATTATGGACTATGGTATCAAAAATATGATGAATTTTCTCTATGTGCATATACTGATATTGATTGGGATGGGAGTGTTGATGATAGAAGAATAACTAGTGGTGGAGATTTATTTTTGGGAGATATATTGGTCTCTTGGTTTAGTAAGAAGTATGACTCAATGTCCTTATCAACAACAGAAGTAGAGTATATAGTTGCAACATCTTGTTGCACCCAAGTGTTGTGGATGAAGCAAACATTGAAGGATATCAAGGTGATGTATGATGAAACCATTCCTATTTTGTGTGATAATACAAACACCATCAATATTTCAAAGAATCTAGTGATGCATGTTCTAGAACCAAGCATATTTCTATCAGGTATCACTTCTTAAGGGAGAAATTTGTAGAGCAAGAAGTAAGATTGGATTATGTGTCCACAAAGGAATAGGTTGTAGATATCTTTACTAAAACACTTTCAAAGGATACATTTGAGTATCTCAAACATAATTTTGGGTTGTTGCCCCTCCTTCTAACAAGATGCATAAAAGATGCATTTGTCTAGGGAGCAATTCAAGATATATCTTCACCCCTAAATTGATGAAGGCTACCTCTCAGGGGGAGCAAGTAGAAGGATGTGCAAGTAATTACATGCAAGAATAAGGATTTCTAAAAGATTTAAAAGTGGTATTGAATCTCAAGGAAGAGTTGGAAATGTTTCTTGTGTGGTGCTTAAGAAAGAGTTTTCCCTTTGTGCCTAAGGGTTTTTTAATATACCAAAGATATCTTGTTTTAAAATTTGTGCAAATGGTCAATTATATTTTTGTTTTGACCATTTCCATACTAGGTGGTTGCATATGGTTTTCAACTCACATCCAAGTTGATAGAGAAAAAATCCATAGATTAGCTAGGTTTATATTTTCTTATTTTGTATGTTTTCAATTTATGAAAAGTATAAAAATAACATCATAACTTTGGAAAATTTCTTGAAAAATCTATGTGATGTAAAAGGTGTGATGTTGTGCTTCATATTCTCATAAGGGTATTTTCTTTTCTACAAATTTTTTAATTTTAAAATTTGAGAAAATTTGAAGCTTTCATTAATAGTGATTGAGAAATTTGATTGATTCTTGAAATTATGAAAATATGAAATTTAGATTTTAGGACATGTGAAACCTTTCTATTTTGTAGGAAATGTCTCAATGTGAAAACATGATATCCCATCTTTTGGATGTGGGTGTCATGGTTTTTGGCCTTGTTTTCCATATCACAACCTTTTGATCATTTTGGAAATTTTTGTGTTAGGATGAACTATAGAGATAGGAGTAGAGTGGAACCCTATTCACAATTTTTAATTAGTATATTTACATGTGAAGAGAATGAAAGGGATAACATTTAATTAAATTAAATTAATCAAGAATCAAACATTTTAAACAAACCAAATCAAGAGATATGTCACTTCTACAATCAAATGCCTATGATGGGTTCATGAATGATAATGAAGAGACATCATGTCAATAAGTTGAGATTAGATGATTGTCATTGAGGATCCCCATTTGAATGGTTTTGAACTTCTCAACATCCATGTGGATTCAAAAATTGTCATGATGACTATCTAAATCTTATTTATAGTAGCCTTCTCTTATGGATTCTTGGGTTTTGGTACCTAATGTGTACATATATTCTCTTCACATGAGTCTTATTAGATCATCATTGACATTGAATGGGGTGATCCCACATTTTGGCCAAAGTGGGAAATTAAAATTAAAATTTAAAACAAAAAAAAACATTTTATGTCACCCATAGAAACTAAACAGTCAAGAATTTGAAGATGATGTGAACTAGTGATCTTTGAGATTTTGTGTGTACATTCTAAATGTATTTTATTTTATTTTTAAATTGTAAATTATTTATGTAACTTTTTTAGCTTATTTTTTATACTTAAGAGTATTTTTAATAGTGACATTTATTCCATATGCATGATATTTTTTACAAAAAGGATAAAATTATAAATTATTACACATAGATCAGTAACACCACTATCTAGTCTGGACATATCTTCTATAAATTTTTATTACATATTTATTTATTATAAAAAATTTATGCAAGATTAATTATAATTTATACATAGTCTTATTCTATAATGCATAATTTCTTTTGTATATATCTAAATTTTTATTATTTATTGAAATAAGAATAGCAATAAGTAGTGTGCAAAAAAATATTATTTTTCTTTATCTTTCTATTTTCAATGTTTTATGGAAAAAAGACCTTTATGTTTGGCCAAAAACCTATGTTTGTGTAAAATCTGCCCCTCAACCACTACCCTTTTTTTAATTCAATTCACAACAACTACCAACTTAACCAACCAAGCATCTTACATCTAAATTAGAAGTTTTAATTTCATAACTTCTCCATTCACCATGGTGGAGACAACTCAACATCACCATTTATATGCTTACACTTTAAAGTGTTAATATCCCATAGTTAGGGTCATCCCTAGACCCATACCTAAACCTCAAGGGTTCAGTCATGATGACCCTACCTATGTATCCCCTTTGGAAAATCAAAGCCTATAGTTCACGCACTAGACTATAAGAGGGAGTTCATTCTCCCCTCTTGTTGAGATCTCTGATCACACCTTTAAATTAGGAATATTCATTAAGCATTAACTATCAACTTAGCCCAATAGTATGATAACAATTTTCCATCAAGTGTTGGTTCCATATTAAAAGTTACCAATCCTTAATGTACATACACAAGGGTCATTTCATACCATAATCCCAAGATCACATACATAGTGACTATCTTGAGCATACATCAAATATATACAAGGTGTCTAGCTCATACACATCATAAGTCCAATTGTGATTGCCTCATATGTAGATCACAAATACAACAATGATTGACTCATATACATATCACAAGTACAACAATAATTGTATGATATGCATATCACAAGTGGCTAAACCCACAAAAGTGGTTTACAATTCGAATGAGGAAGGAAAACTTGTAAAAAATGACCCAGTGCCAAAAAAATCATTTTGGGGGTTTGAATGAATTACTTGGTTCGAAAGAACTAAAAGAGGGTTTGTTCAAACCAGGGTTCGAGTGAACCCATTTAATACATGTACTAACCAATCGGCCAAAAAAAAATTTAACCACTTTATGGAAGGGGGTTCAAATGAACCTTGGTTCACTCAAACCCATGGGGGTTCACTTGAACCCCCCTGGTTTGGGCGAACCCCCCCTTTCCCTAATTTTTGACCTTGTTCACAAAAAAAGAAAAAATTGCACCTTAGAGCTCAGTTGAAGATGAAAATGATGGAGACTTCACAAACCCAACTGGAATCAAGTAGTCCTTGGAATGAGCTATCCAACGAATATAATTTTAATATGTTTTTGTTTTATTATGTATTTGTTTTTTTAGTTTTATTAAGCATAGGTTTTTCACCGAAAATCAAGCTCTTTGTTTTGCACATGTGGAAAAATAGGAGATTATAAAAAAAAATTGGAAAATATAAATGCACCAGATATTGAATTCCTTGATCAAACAAAAAAATTTGAATTTTGATACATACAAAAAAAGTTACGCGTTATACGATCGCGCTATGTCTGAATTGTAATTGGTTTGACTTCGAAACTTGATTAAAAAAAAATATTCAATAAAAAACTATTTAACCAAGTTGAAGCACTGGATATCAGAGTTAAAAATATAAATTCGAAAGAATTAGAATTTTATCCTTCATGGAAAAAAAGTTATGTGTTATATGGTGAGAGTCACTTTTTAAAAATGTTGTTTTATGAAAAAACTAGTTTTCAAGGGAGATGGAAAAAGAAGTGCAATCTAATTTCAAAAATTTTGAAAAAAATATATTTACAATCTACAAACAAAATTTTGTGAAACTCTAGTTTGCATCATCTTCAAATTCCTCACGGTTTAGCTGTTATAGGTGCCCAAAAGTGAAAATTTAGTTAAAAAAAATATTTCAGTGTCTAGTTTGGCCAAAAATTGTAAACCACTATTGTGGGATCACCCAAGAATACTATTTATTGGCTCATACACACATCACAAGTACAACCATGACTAGCTCCAACATACATCATATATATCTAGTGTGAACAAAACATTCATACATCACAGGTTTACACAAATAATAATTGGTAAAGTGAAAATAGATGCAACCTACTACATGCATCCCACAACCTGGTTCACAAGAGCATAACCCCATAAGTGGATCTCACTTGGAAGAGGAATATTGATGCATCACATACTACATCATGGGTCCCATCCTTTTCCCAATCCACCACCATCTGTGATGATAATAAATCAACCCATGCTTTGATGTCATCACTAGCAAGGACATCATTGAAAAATATACACAAATTTCAAGACCATTTACATAATGAGGGATAAATATGTACAATGAATGACTGAAACTTCCACAATGGAAGCTGGATATCAGAGTTAAAAATATAAATTGAAAGAATTAGAATTTTATCCTTCATGGAAAAAAAGTTATGTGTTATATGGTGAGAGTCACTTTTTAAAAATGTTGTTTTATGAAAAAAACTAGTTTTCAAGGGAGATGGAAAAAGAAGTGCAATCTAATTTCAAAAATTTTGAAAAAAATATATTTAGAATCTACAAACAAAATTTTGTGAAACTCTAGTTTGCATCATCTTCAAATTCCTCACGGTTTAGCTGTTATAGGTGCCCAAAAGTGAAAATTTAGTTAAAAAAAATATTTCAGTGTCTAGTTTGGCCAAAAATTGTAAACCACTATTGTGGGATCACCCAAGAATACTATTTATTGGCTCATACACACATCACAAGTACAACCATGACTAGCTCCAACATACATCATATATATCTAGTGTGAACAAAACATTCATACATCACAGGTTTACACAAATAATAATTGGTAAAGTGAAAATAGATGCAACCTACTACATGCATCCCACAACCTGGTTCACAAGAGCATAACCCCATAAGTGGATCTCACTTGGAAGAGGAATATTGATGCATCACATACTACATCATGGGTCCCATCCTTTGCCCAATCCACCACCATTTGTGATGATAATAAATCAACCCATGCTACTTGATGTCATCGCTAGCAAGGACATCATTGAAAATATACACAAATTTCAAGACCATTTACATAATGAGGGACTAAAATATGTACAATGAATGACTGAAACTTCCACAATGGAAATAGGATATCAGAGTTAAAAATATAAATTGAAGAATTAGAATTTTATCCTTCATGGAAAAAAAGTTATGTGTTATATGGTGAGAGTCACTTTTTAAAAATGTTGTTTTATGAAAAAACTAGTTTTCAAGGGAGATGGAAAAAAAGTGCAATCTAATTTCAAAAATTTTGAAAAAAATATATTTACAATCTACAAACAAAATTTTGTGAAACTCTAGTTTGCATCATCTTCAAATTCCTCACGGTTTAGCTGTTATAGGTGCCCAAAAGTGAAAATTTAGTTAAAAAAAATATTTCAGTGTCTAGTTTGGCCAAAAATTGTAAACCACTATTGTGGGATCACCCAAGAATACTATTTATTGGCTCATACACACATCACAAGTACAACCATGACTAGCTCCAACATACATCATATATATCTAGTGTGAACAAAACATTCATACATCACAGGTTTACACAAATAATAATTGGTAAAGTGAAAATAGATGCAACCTACTACATGCATCCCACAACCTGGTTCACAAGAGCATAACCCCATAAGTGGATCTCACTTGGAAGAGGAATATTGATGCATCACATACTACATCATGGGTCCCATCCTTTGCCCAATCCACCACCATTTGTGATGATAATAAATCAACCCATGCTACTTGATGTCATCGCTAGCAAGGACATCATTGAAAATATACACAAATTTCAAGACCATTTACATAATGAGGGACTAAAATATGTACAATGAATGACTGAAACTTCCACAATGGTTGACTAACAATGTCCATAGTGCATCCAAAATAGAAAAGGAATGTTGGTGTATTAGGCACTACACTATGGGTCCATCATTTTCCTTGGTCTTCTGCACCATCAAGCAACTAGGAAGATGATTTAGTGTATCTTATAATACACTTAGGGTTTTTACTCAACCTAAATATTTACACAAGTAGTGAAACTACCTAGACTAGTGGATTCCAACTTCAATCGCCTATATGAAACTAGTGACAAGTTTGTCCGCCAAGGAAGAAGCAAGTTTTGACATATACTACCTTGTGACCTTAGTGATATTATCAACTATCTTATTCACAACCTAGGTAGCACTTGTAATTCATAACCCTTGTGCTATAATTGATTTCCAATGAACCCACCAAATACAATAGTTAGCTTTGGTTATTGTTACTTGCATGGCAGGGTAACTACTCACACAACTATTACTGTATCATAACAAGGGTAGCCATTGGAAATCTTCACCTCTGTGAACTAGATGAATTTTTTCTAATCCCTAACAATATCCAAAGCATTGATCATTATCATGGTCCAATTAATTCCTACCACTTCTCAAATATATTGAAGGTTCACACTTGGGTCATCTCTAGCTTGAAACTTACACAACATGATCCACAAGTATTGGAGTATATCACAATAAATAGATTCAAGAGCCTACATATAGATCCATATAAGTCTAGAGTTTAATTCCACAAAAAACATAAGAATCACATTGAACCAACACAACATGGCCTCTACTCAACAAATAGTAACTATAGGGTAGTCAAATCTATTAACTCCATTCATGTTAATATTAAAAAGAATATTATGTATTAAATACAAGTTATTAGGTTTCCTTAACTCAATCATAACCATCTAATACCCATTTCAACCTCAAATTAAAATCTACTTAAGAGGGAAGGTCAAACAAGTTAGGAAAATGTTTAACTATCATTAAGGATTACCTTTAATTATTAACGACTAATAGCAGGCAGGAAAATGTTTAACTAAGCTCATAATATAGTAAACCTATACTAAGGAACTTCCAACAAGGTCATCCATAGCTCAGCTTTACCTCCCATTGATATTGATATTAATTCAACGTGAGCGCCCCAAAACCCTTATAATTACCTACCAAGGATATTATACAACATTTGGTATTTGGATAATAGTTTATAATATAGGGTTTTATCTAGAATTAGAATGTCATTTGGAGATCTTATATATCACAAATGTATTAGTTCTTGATATCTTGAACCACTATATTATAATATTAAGAAACCACTTAAACATTCATCTATGAAGATAACATAGTAGAATAAATATCACAATTAGGATAATTTTACTAGAAATGAGGGTATCAATTTACTCAAGATCTAATCACCATATGACAATCATGTGAAGCCCCAATATGACTCCAATGTTATTCTACTAATATGATAAAGCATCATGATCCTATTAATTTATGACATCAATCCCCACTAGAATTGACCATACCTCAATAAGGTCATACAACATTATTTAAACTTTGAAACACCTAACATAATAGTTACAAATTTTCTTAAAGCATGAGGGTAAGTGCTAAAAGATGGGGGGCCAAAAAGGAGTCTTAAGTGGCCACTTATTTTATGAAATCAAGAAATACTGACCTTGGTTGAGAAATTGAGGATAGTTACACTCAAAATTTAAGATGTAAAAAAAATAATGTTCATAGTGCTCTAAGTCTACTTTCTAAACTACTATTTTTTTTTTAAATAATAGAGTTTTAGGGGTTCAAAAAAGGGATCCATAGAAATTGGTGTTGCTTTTGTAAAAAAAACATAACATAGCATCTTTTGTGGTCCCTCAAAAGGTTTTTTTTTTTTTAGTATTTTTAAAATTGCTTCAATGAGAAATTAGCTAACAACGTGTAGTTTATGCTTGATTTTTTTGATAATTTTTTAATGAATATTTGAATTTTTACTAATTTTCAAAGTGGACACATTCTGAAAAAATAGAATTTTGGCCATGCTACCCCTATAATTTTTGAAAACTAATTGAAAATCATTTTTTTAATATGTATAGAATGGAGTCTAGTTTATAAAAAATGTTACAATTTATTTGAAATTTCAATGAACAGTTAAAAAATAAAGTATAAAATACTGGTCAAACACTAGTTTTTGTCAAAAAACGAACACACAAACAAAAGAAATTAAAGATGAAAGCCTTAACATCATCAAAATGTGAAAAAAATTACATCATTAAATAGCTAAGAGAGATCCTAACATTACCTAGGTGTTTGATTTACTCGACCTTGAAACACGTGCAAACGTAATGGTTAACATGAATGAGATTATGTGAAATCCTGTAGAATATGTAAAAGCATGTATTTAGATGTTGGAAAGGAACTCCAAGCCTTTTGGTTGGGGATCCAAAGCAAATCCAAGCATAAGGCTTGGGGAATACTAAAACAAGACATAACGCAAGCGTGTTATAACACACCCATGTTATGTTTTGTATTGAAATATGTTCCTTGTCAATGAATTTCAAAAAATGCACCAAAATGCATTACCAAAGGGAACCAAAAAGCATTTCCAAAATGCGAGTGCATTACAATGTGCTTGCATTTTGGCCTGCATTAAAAAAAATTCTACTCTTTTTTTTCTCTTTCTTCTTCTTTCTCTTTTTACATATGGACATTTACTTTCTTATAATTTAAGTTATATTTCATGTATGTAGTTCCACAATGTTTGAGAGTGGTTTCAAATTTGTAAGAGTTAAAATACAAATTCTATTTCTTGGAAGATCTTATAATTTTTCAAACTTAGTCAAATTTTAGTAATCAACATGTCAAATTTCAGTAATCAGGAAGTTAAATTTTCAACTTAATTAAAGTAAGTTGTATCATATTTCTCTCTCTCTCTATCTCTCTCTCTCTCCTTATATATTCTTTATGCTCTAGACCTCTCTCTCACTCTCTACCTCTCTCTCTTTCCCTCTCTACTTCTCTCTATCTCGTCATTCTATCTATCTCTCTCACTCTCCCCCCTTTATACTTTTGTCCCTCTCCCTCTCCCTCTCTCCCTCTTTCTATTTGTTTCTCTTTGTCTCTCTCTATCTCACCTATGTCTCCCTCCCTACCTCTTTCCCTCTCTACTCTCTTTGTCTAGCTCTCTCTCACTCTCTCTTTGTCCCTCCCTCTCTCCCCCTCTTTCTCTCTCACTCTCTCCTCTCTATCTCACCATTCTCTCTTTGTCTCTCACTTTCTCTATCTATCTCACCATTCTCTCTTCGCCTCTCTCACTTTCTCCATCTCTCTATTCACAAAATGTGCTCACATTTTTGGCAATGGTTTTTTGAACTCAAAAAATGTGCATTTTTTAAAATTCAAACCATAACATGCTTGTGTTTTAGCTTGGTAATGACCGAGCCTAGGCTCTGTCACTACCAACCCATAATGTGAGTGTGTTTTACTATAATGTGCTCGCATTTTCACTATTTTGGGTTGAAAAAGTAAAGTGGCCCCTTTTTGGCCCCCCATATTTGTGCACTTACCCATGAGCAATACTTGAGTCATACACAAGATTGTTGGTATCTCTACATCCATTAGGGAATTATATATATATATATATTTAATAATAGTAATAATAATATCCTTATCCACACCCTAGCCAACACCCTTATAATTAATAAAGATTTGCATACATAATTAACAATCATCATTGCACTTTTCAACATTTGACCATCACTAATTTACAAGGGTCTTCTTGACACAAAAGAACCCCAAAATATTAGTTTCTATACAAATTAACTTACAAACAAGTAAGGAATAAACACAATATATTGGCACTCAATACATTTCTATAGCATCTAAAATAGGTCTCATGTAGACATGAACACATTAGTTATTTAATTGGCACATTATGAATTAACATAATTTATAATGTTCATGGTATTTCTTAATAAAGTTAAGAGTCTCTCGATTTTACAATTGTCATATTTTTTTCATGTTTTTGACCAAAATATCACTATTCACTCTATTATTAAGATGAAGTTTTTATTTGGGTTTAGAGAAAGATACCCACAACCTAAAAGATACAATTACACATAACACTGTAACAATAAATAATCTCATACTTTTCATTACATAATATTCCAAACCCAAACATTTTTTCTAATAAGAATCATTTAATTTCCACTCCAAATTAAATTACACCAACTATATCTTCTCATATAATTAAGACCAAGGTGTATCATAATTACACAATTTCTTCTCTTTCTTTCTCTATATAAACATGAAACATAGGTGAAAATTCACTAATGATATGATGAAATATCAATAAGAACATTCCAATTAATGTAGTGCATGACCTCCTAATCAAATGCATTTAGAAAGGTCCCATAGAAAATTCTATCTAAAGCAATTTTTATCCATTAAATTTTTGACACAATAAAATGTGAGATAATATAACTTCAACAAAGCTAAGAGATGATAACTTAGAAATAAATGCTATTCTAGGAGAGTAATTATGGAGGGGTATACTTAGCTCTCAAAATGACACTAAATATATCTTTGATGTAGGCATTGAGAAGCTCCATTAGGTAGATATTTTTTTGAGAAAATTCAATCTAGATCTATTAGGGATCAATGGAATATATAATGCATCTATCAATGACATAAAAAATTTATTTGCACACACCTCTAGATGTCTTTCTCCACATCCCACACTAAAATCGTGCCTTTTAGTTATAATAAATTGAACCCAAAAAGGTCCACAAACTTCCTATTCACCTATTCCTTACATCCCTCCTCTTTGATTCTTCTTGTATTTAATGAAATTATTCTATAATTTATTCTTGAAAGGCATCCTTAACTTATTTGAAAGCTCTAATTTCATCATAGGAAAGGAGGATGTTGATTAAGGTTGTGGAATATAGCTTTACTCTCACCACTCATGTTTTCTTAAAATTTTCTATTGTCTTTTCAACAAATTCATTTCATGTATTTCTACAACCCTTGCAATGCATGAGACCATAATTATTTGAAGCATTTCAACCAATCTAGAAGTGTATCCTTCCTTCCCTCCTCTTATCTATCCTTTATTACCCCAAACAACTCTCGAAAGCAACCAAAAACTCCCCAAATCCCACTTATAATTCATCTTGAGTGCCAAAATTTGAAACCATAAAATTCCAAAAATTCTAATTTAGAGATTCAATATTGAATAGATAGCACTCAAATCTTCAATTTGAGTTCCAAAAATAATCATATACCTAAGGGAAACTTCCAAATAGTTTTAGATCACATCTATGAATTATCCCTCACAAATTCCCTGTGTCTATTCTCCCCTCTCTTTGCCAAAAAGCCTTTGCATCACACCTCCATCCTAGTCGCCTCTATTCTACCTTCACTCTACATTTTTATTGCCTTCAAATTTGTCCAAAAACATGTTTTGAAAAGGTCACAACTTCCCTCTTCCATACATGCCAAATGTTTCCTACCCTCACATTTTCTTCCAAAGGCAAAGCTTGAATTCTTAGAATAAGGGGTCACAGGGGTTTATAGACTCCAAGTGCCATTTTTTGTCCATGTGACCTGATATTTTTGGATGCCAAGGAATTAGGATTCGGAATTAGGATTCGATAGTGCTTTAATGGAAAGATAGGAACTATCTATTGATAAGGCCTACATTCCCATACTTGTGATTGAATGTGTTGATGGATGACCATTTTGTGCTCCCTTTCATTCATTTTTCTACGGTGCCTATGCTTCTCATTTAATTCATCCTTAGCATCTTTCATGAATTGATAACATCATATTATTTTTCCTCACATGTCACCCATACTCGTGCCACTAATCCCCTTGACTACCATTCACTATACTTTGGCTTTGTGGGATATGATAGTTCAATATAAAATAGAAAATAAATATAATAATTGAATTAAATATGTTCAAAATTATATACCTTGGAAAGGTTTCTTTGAGGGCTATAATATTACAAAATCTCATGTCCCAATGTCTTAATTTGATGGTCTAACATAACATTTGAATCATTTTTCTTAAGAGAACTATGTGACTAGAAGGATAATGGCATCTAAGGGACCTTCATTCAAAGGTTCCTTTGAATGGATGTGCATTCTTTGAAGGTATTCAAGGATCTTTAATTGAAGGTACATTTAAATGAAGGTATTTTTTAACTTATAAAATATTAGATTACTAAAAATTACCTTTGAATAAAATTATAACTTCATTCAAAGGTGATTTCCATGTGACCTTTAAATGAAGGCACCTTCATTTGAAGAAAAACCTTTAAACAAAGGTGTTTTCCAAATTTCTTGTCATATTCCATACAAAATTTTAATGCACCATAAGTGGGACATTCTCTATGGGTTCACCCCGTGATATTAGCGGTTATCACCATTCCCTTGTGTTCTATTGGTTGTTGACGACATATCCCTTGTACACTAGTGTTTTATTATTTAGCAATGTTCATGATCATTAGATGTGTTTTAGATACCTTAGTCTTGTATCAAAATTGTATTATTTTAAGTGATTTTGTATGATCACTTGATTAACAATCTCTTAGTATAGAGGGTTGGCCTCAAGGTCCCACATGGTTGGGTGGTATTTATCACCATTGGGGCTAGCTAGATCTACAACTATGGTTTAGAGAATGTGTAGATTTCACTTAGTGATTGTGATGTTGAAAGACCTTCATTATTACATTATTGAGAAATGTATACTTAAGTACTTTTGTCACTCTATAGTTCAATTTATATATGATCCATGAATGAAATTTGTAAACCTATGAAAATTATCCATATTTGAGATGGAGGTGTCATATTTTATTATTTCAATTATCATTATTTGGCTTGATAAGGTGTTGTAGTATGAAATGGAATCCTATGATATGCTTGTCCCAATTCTTAAATGTGTATATTTAGTTTGCTTTAAAATTGAAATAATATTATTAATAATATGTTATAGTATGATTATGAGTTATAATCATTAGTTCATATCTTGTACTTAAATCTTGGGTAGTAGTTAAAGCCAATCATGTATGCTATTGTTACATGGAAGGAAATTGGTAAATACTTTAATGAATAGTAGCTTTTTGGCTTGAATTTTAGACATGATAAATTGAGCCTTAAGAACATAGGAAATTTTTAGTTTAATCTATTATGGCTCACTCTAGGTTCAATTCCCCTTTATATTTTCCTAAACATTCACGAGTTGTCTAATCAAATGATCTATCCCATCAAATGACTACCATGTTCTTTTACCTTCTCTCATATGAACCTAACCCCAAAAGTGTATGGGTCTTTAATGTGAATTAAATATCAAGATAGATGATAATTTTTCCCTTTCTTTACCCTTTCTCAACATAAAAACGCCTTGGTTGTTGATTCATGAGACCCACTAAAATTACAAGGGCTCACACAAACTTTTACCATCAACAAAGTCCAATATCCTTCAAAGTCTTCTGAGCCCTCTAATAGAGTTAAATCTAACAACATTTAAAATTGATTATATATCTCCTTCGGGGCTTTGTGAACCCAAATAAAAAACTTATGGTGTGCATGTTATATCTCTCCACCAATTACAAGACTCCTGAACCACTCTATTAAAATTTTAGAAAATAGCATGAGTTGCCCAATAATGTTCATATGACCTCAACAATGGAGATCTTAGATTTCCCTTCACTCACCCAAATGCTTTTTGATTTTATTTTGCTTCTATAAACCATTCAATCAAACATATGATAGTTGCAACTCCTCTTGAAGGCCTTTGCAGAACTATCAGCCGACAATCTCTCATACATTGTTGGATTAAAATGATCAATGACTTGTGTTTATCCAAACCTCTTAAACCTTCATTTTGTTTGTGATAATCATATCTTTATGTTGCAAGGTTAAATTTAAAAAAAAAATCAAGATGCAGTGAAATTTCATCACAATGGTAATATGTCCTTAGTAATTCAACAACTTCCTTCAATTAGTTTGTGATAATCCTATCTTCATTTTGTGAAATCACATTAAAAAACTAAAATATAGTGAAATTTCATCACAATGGTAATATGTCCTCAACAATTCAACAAATTCCTTCTCTATCAATCTTCAATAGTGGTAGCTACATCCAAAATAAAAGAGGCAGGCAAACTAAATCATAATTATTAAATGAAGATAAAAGAATGACTTACAAATGTTGAATAGTGGTGTGCACGAAATATGGAAAAGCTTTAGCATGAATCTTAAAAGATATCAAATTCATGGTAATGTCTTGAAGATGGTTGCAAAGTTTGGACCATTTGGTTTATTAAAAGATGATTAAATTACTAGATCTCAAATTAATTAGGAGTGATAGTAGGTTAAGGATAAAATTTCTTAATTAAAACTAGCTAGCCTAAACTAAAACTAGAACTCAAGATGAACTTGTGGAAATGGAAAATATCAATTTGGGGATTAGAACCAACTTGCTTATCCCTTTGATAGTAAAATATTTGTTACAATGAATTCATCATTTTGGTTAGAAAAGCTAACTTTTGCACAATATGAAAACACACTTAGTGGATTGCAAAGGAATACTAAGAATGATACGTGGAAAGTCCTAAGAGGTAAATGTGACACTTTAATTTAGAGACACTAGTTGATGATCGTATTTTTATATTTCATATCATGTAGGGTCATGTGTTAAATTGTCAAAACATCATTAGACTTTAGATGAAGGCTTGTTTAAATTTGAACACATATTAGCTAGGGTTTAGCAAGCTAATTGTTGCCATATGAGAACTTAAATATTTCAAATCTTTGTGCTAGCACAAAAAATCCTATAATTAAGCACTAATATTATGAAGTATAAAAGGGTGTCAAGGTCTAGCATAGTTAATCTAGCCAAGGATGTGTTTCTTGATTTGAACTGTGTGAAAGGTATTATATGATTTATCAACTTTGTCAAACTCTCAATATATTTTTTACATATGTATGGATTGCTACCACAAATGACTTTGATACTACTTTGCATGGTTTGACTTGTATTGGACAAATGATGGTGTTTAAAAGAATGACCTTGTTATACATCTGAAAACATTTTTAAGATTATAATTTCATAGGTATTTAGGTTACTATTGATAGTTTACTTCTTTCTTGAGTTGAATATTAACATATAAAGGATTTATTTCTTTTATGTAGAAGGGAATGTTAGTGCAAATAAGATTATTTCATATCTAGTTAGTTTATCACCCTTTCTAGGTTGATTCATTCATACTTATTAAGTCTCCACTTAGTGGATTTTTAGTTTTTGCCTCACTTCATATGGTTGAGACACATGCACTCACCTTTTGAGACACCTATTTCATGCGCATCTTACATGTGCTCAAACATTTGTCATATGACCAAACATTTGTTACACATTTAGAGGGTTAATCAGTCATTCAGTCTTAGTTTCCTATTTTCTCTACCTTGCCTATATATGCAAGGCACTCATTTTATATTTTTAGACACTCTCATTTTATATGATAATATCATATTATGCATTATTTTGTTTCACTAGTGGAAGGCTATTATGTTGCATTCAGGTCTTGATTTTTCCAACATGGTATCAAAGTCATGATTGCACGTCCCTTCCCAAATCTAGGTGATTCCAATGCTCATCGCTATCATCAAAGCATCATGGAGTCAAACAGACATTTCCATTGAGTTTCAAAGGCTTGAGAAATAGAGAAATACCTTTTGTTTTATCAAATTTGATAAAAAAAATAAATTTAACCCCTATACCCTACAAAATTTGAAATTTTGAAAAAGAAAATAGTAGAGAGACCATTTTTTCATTCTGGTCCAAATTTTTATTGTAGGTTTCATGTGGTTCATGATTGACCGGTTTTTGTTTGGTCGAGGGTTCACCGCCACCATTGCTTTCCATCTGTGAATTTCTTCCTCCATTGTTGAGGCTTTGTAGGTGATTCAAGTCATGTTCATATGCTCTGAGGTCTTTATGTGTTCATGTCAAGCATGTGATAAGGTGTGGGTATCCCCATAGGAAATGATGGAGACTAAACCTTTGTAATCCACTTGGACAATGCCATCCTTATATTGGAACCCGAAAGAAATTTTGCAAGTTCATTGGCCACAGAGGGGGAATATTAGTTGAAAGACAAGAGATTTGGATTGTGTGAGGTTGAGAAGTAGCCAACCCTACATTTGGTACCTTCATCCCATTCGACGATATCAATAGACAAGAATTCTTGGAGTTGGTGTGACCCTGTGTGCACCTATTTTATTCCAACAACCTACAAAACCCTTCAAAGCATGAAGACTTAGTAAGGTGACTAGCTTTAACAGATCGATGAGTTTGACTCTAAAACTACACGGTTGAATTTTGATAGCAATATGACAATAGTAATAATCTTAACCTCTCCATAAGCACTAGGTCACAGTTAGTCTGACCGACATGTCAAATTGCTAATTGCCAAGCTCTCTTTGAGCTTGTAAGGGGTTGCTTCCTTTTTCTATAACTTGCAAATGGGGAGTTAGAGGTTTGAGTTCTAATAGCAGACATAAAGTTCTTTCTATCAGGGATATTACAGTGATTTTTTTTTTTGTCAAAAAAAAAATTCTTTTAACAATTTTTTTAGTCTTTGAAGTTAGTTTGTATTCAAATTTCGACGGTGCATAACTTTCACCTCAATTATTAGGATTTTGTAATTTTTTTGAAATTTATCAAAATTTTGCAAGAAGTTCATTTTTACATGTATAATTAACATTTGGATAGCCAATTTATCATAAATTGTAAAAATCTTTGAGTTATAAACAAAAGATTTTAAAATCTTATCTTAACAAAACTTGTAATTTTTCATGCACATCGTTTTGGGAGGACCTAAAATCAGTTAAAATCAAATCAAGGGGTAATCTAATTGTTTCCACCTTTGATCTCACTATTCATGTGATCATGTCTCTCACACAAAATCCCTTCCATTTGAATATTATTCATGATCCTCATAATAAATGAAAAATCAAATGTGGATATTGTGGAAGAAAATACATACAACAAAAAGTTGTATTTGTCATCAAAATGATGAAATCAAATAATTTATTATCTTTCATGGTATTTCCTTACCTAATCATTTAGTTCCAATAATGTAGAAACATCATATGGTTTCACGTAGGCATCTTATAAGACATACCCATCATTTGGGGATGAACAATATAGCCCCATGGCTTGCATTGAGATATAGTGATAGTTGTAAAACTATGGCCTTAGGGCTAAAATTAGCTAATCATTATAAAATTATAAAATTGCTCTAAATCTGACTTTAATAATATGTGCCCTTTCTTAATAGATACTCCATTAACAACTTTAATTGAGGTATAATCAATTATTTTCTAAGCCTAGTGATTACAATTATAATAATAGAAGATTATGAAGAACATCACATAAAGTATTGTCTCAATATAAATACTTCATAATTTGATTGATTATAGATTTCAAGCATTTCCCTGTCATTTGAGGGAGGAAGTTATGTCCTGTGTGAGAACTATCCATAAACTAGATTGAGTTAAGATATTAAGTAGTTACCTTTCATTTTGTTGAAATCAGACCATAAAATATAGGAGCTAAACTTGCTTGGGGTAATAAATTAAAAAAAAAAGGTTGTATTTCTCTAAGTCAATAGATTATTAGTTAATGGAAATCATTATGTTTATATCAGCTCTAGTAATATTTGAACAATTAAAAAACTTGTTTAAAAAGTTTTCATATTACTTCAA
>VDFB02353989.1:0-33834 GCA_007258455.2 Sequoia sempervirens
CCTTCACTTTTGCAATCAATGCACCAAAGTTCTTTGTTTTTTTTTTCTCCATATTCAATTCCTTCAAAATCCAAAGCATATCCATCCTTAGCACTTATAATGTTCCTAATTGATTGTCGCTACTCCCATTCAAAAACTTTCATCCACTTTTCTTTTGGATAGAGAGAACATTGTATCTTCAATTTCTATATCCATTGACCTATTATACACTTATATGTAGGATGAGGGCAGTACCACTTTAATTTTTTTCCTTAATGAAGGTCTAAAGCCTTTAATAAACAATCTTTTTTAGACTATCAATAGGTTCCTTTTCTAGTTTTACAAGCAATTATTTGAGCCTACTATTATAAACTCTACATTTTCGTGTTTATCTTGTTTTAAGTATAGATTTCTACTATGATGTTATTGTCTTCTTAAAGCCACTTCAAATATTTTTTATATGTCTTCTTTAATCTCTCCCATGTAATTTAAGAGGCTGCTTCTATTTTTGTATACCAATCAATGGCTATACCTCTTAGAGTGATCGGAAAAGACTATAGCCAATAGGCTCTATCATCTTGGCCATTTGTTGTCCAAATCATTTCAAAGTTCTTACAATGCCTTGTAAGATCCTCAAATTTGTTGCTTGTAAAATTGGGCAATTTTTGTCTTTCTTCATTAGGGCTTGATGGTGGAGTCACCAAGGTTTTATTCTAATGCAAACAAAGTGCTTAGAACTTGCCAGTCAAGGAGTTGTAATTTGAAAACTCCAATGCTCCTCTCACACTCTCAACCACATGAGAATCCTCTACTCTTCCCGCGACTTCAATGTTTTGCCTCGAAGTTCTCTAGGTTCTCTTTTATACACGCTTAGCGCTTAAACTTTTGGCTTGATTTCTTCTTCTTCGATTGACCTCTTTGATGCCTAAAGATTGTTCTCATACGCTTCTCCTTCTCAATGTGAAGGAATCTTCCAACTCCCAACTTCTCTCATCTAGAGGAGGTTGTATTGACTTTTCAATTTGGTCTGAAAGATCGGCCCAAGCTTTGTATAGTATAGGAAAGTGCCTTGTTATTTCCTCCCACTATTTCTTCATATGATTATTTTCCCAACTATAACTACAACTCACACTTCTACTACAACTTATACTTTGGGATGGACTTCATCTTTGGATTTGTACCACCAAGGATTCTTCAATGACTTTGTAGCCGTCCCCTCTACTCCCTTCATTCTACAAGCCTTAGAGATCATTTGACCTCTTGCTTCACTCTTAGACTACTTTGTGGTCTCTTCCCATTGTTTGTTAGGGTATAAGGGCATTACTTTAAGGAATTAAAATGCCAATCTATGCTTCATTCCTCTTCTTCATGTCATCTTTTATCCTCATAAAGTTGATTTACTTGTTTGTGTGCCTCACAGTTTTGCTTGGCACACAAATATTGTAATACTATAAAATATCACGCAAGGAGTCTAGAGAGATGGTTAAGTAGTGTATCTACTTCACTCGCTTCTAACTTATTCCAGATTGTATCCTATGGAACTTGTCTTCTTTCAAATTCCTTATGTGCATGTTCCTTATGTTGATTAGATTCCACTAGTTCCTCAATTAAATGTACCATTTATATGACCATCTTTTCTTTTCTACTCAAAGCAACAACACGAAATGTTTACTACTCAATTGATACACAACTATCTATTGCAAAGTAAATTGATTTTTACACACAATTAATTTATACCAAGAGTTGCAAAACAATATCATCAATTGCTTTTATTTATTTCATGTATGCTCTTATATAAAATTATAGTTTACGAAGAAATTCCAACACATGACCCCTTCCCTACTACAAGAGATCTATATAACCGCATAGTGCAAACTATGCTTGCATCAATTAAACATATTCTGTCTTATCTAATTTCATTCGATTTGGAGGTTTCATGGATATTTCATTATACAATTTGTGCTTTCTTCCAGGGGATTCTATGGACTTTGTGATGGGTTTTGTGGTAGTGAGAAGAGTCTATGCAGTGGTTTTCTTGCCAAACTTAGTCACAGAGGAGTTGTTCAGATTACAATCAGATTTGTTTCGTATTGGTAGATTCATGTTCTTCATCAGCTTCTATCTAGGAATTCCATCTATCATGCTTTATTAATTTATGGTTCAAGGTTCTCACCATCAAACATTCAATGTGCAAAGGTTCGACCATGTGGACAGCATCCCTACTTGTGCTCAGTTTTGAAATTTTAATTCATCGTATGCCTCCATGTCAAGGCTTGTGACCATTGACCAACTAGAACCGTGGATCCTGGTTGGCATCAACCAATTCCTAGCGTGTCTCAAACAAGCCACACCTGAAATGATATATCTTAAGCACATAGGTTGTAATTTAAACAGTACACCCAGTTTAGAGGGTCGTCCCTATCTTGTGGAGATTTTAGTGGGCTATCATCAAGCTCCCTGATGTGTATAAGTGTGCATCCTGCAATTTATTGTAGGCATCGCTATATCTCCTAAGAGTTATTCCTATCTTTTGGAAATTTGGTATCAGACCACTGCGATTAGTTGCAAATCAGCCTTTGCACCTTCATATATGATTTATGCTATGAGGAATCAGTAAAGCTCTGTGGTATTCTGTTTCTCCCTTCATGTATTTTGCATCACAGAATGTGTTGAACCAAGCTGCTTGGTTTGACAGCCTTTCATTGGGTTCTCTGACCTTGCCCTGCATCACATTTGGGGCCCATCCATACCTTTAGAAGCATGAACCCGTACAGCAGAAAACAGGCTCACCCAGGTGGGTTTGATTGCAACAGAACTCACTTCACATGAGACAAAATAGCAAAGACAAGTGTCCAAAAGAAAATCAAAGCAATTTCTCTTCCATCTCTTCATGGAGGAGGCAATATAAATCCTCTATATAATCCATCTGTTGATCCCTTGGCATAAATATATCTCTCAGGGCCCATGTAAAGGCATTCAAGAATGAGTTATAGTGGCAAACGATGATGTTACATTTGAGTGCAGCAGTCAAACATGATGAATAATAAGCAATTGAAAGCAAGGTAAGATTGTAGAGTATTATGAATATGCCAAAGGTAGCCCATAAAGCCCCATGAGCATATAGAAGTGCTAGAGAAGGTCCATAATGCATTTGAAGGCTCAAATTGAACAAGTGGCTGGTAAATCAAACAAGATGATAGTGGAGATGAGAAGATACAGCCCCACTCTTGTGGAATTTACCATACTGGACTTCTCAAAGGTATCTTCTTGTGCAAATGTCTCTTTTCATTTGTATTTGATTCATTTACTTACTTTCATTTTATGCAACTAACTAATTCAAACACAGCAAGCCTATAATTAGCATGTTAAGCTGATTAGAAGCATAGTACTTTTTCATAACAAATGAGAGCATATTTTACTCATATACAATCAGTGTACATTGTTACTACACCATTGTGTTGTGCATTGGAAGGATTACATGTTAGTAGGACGATAAAACAAGTGGAATCTGGCACATAGGCATTCTAGGCATGCAAGTGAAGATGTATGCAATTGCATATAAATACTATTAGAATAATATCTTTCCAGTTACGTCGTAATGGTCATCTCATTGCTTTTTCTAACTTCATCCTTAGTTAACGATTGTTTCTTTTAGAAACATCGTATTTTGTAATTTATTTAAGGAACATTCGTTCCTCCTGATTAATACACAACAACATCGATTCTGTAACATGGTATCAGAGCGGGTGAGCAGGAATTTTTTCAGCACCTTGTTTTTTTTTTATCTTTTGTCTGAAATTCGATTGAGGAAATTCGTGATTTTTCTGTGTCTAGAGAGATCTCTCAATCTCTGCTAAAAATCACGTTTCTTCTGGAATTCCTGTGGGCGTTGGTTTTTCTTCATGAAATCGCGTGTTTATTCTGTGCGGACGCGTTTTAGTGTTTTCCGTGAGTTTCAGTCACGTTTTTGGCCGCGCGTGCTTCTCTTGCTACACGTTTTCAGATCCGCGGATTTAGTCTGTTTGTTGGACGCGTTCTCTGCACTCAAATTCCGCCTGCGTTTTCTTCAGCACCCCGCGCGAGGGTTTGAATACGCCTCGACTCCTCTCTGCTCCGACGGCTTCTGTAAGCGATGCGACCTCTGACGAACGTTTTGAAGGTCGACCCTCTGATTTTTAACCGCGAATTTTCTGCTGCAATCTGGGCGCGGGTTTCACCTTTCTGGCGTCCATTTTCTGCTTTCACCAGGTCGTTTTTGACCTCTCAGATCCGCGGCTAGGGTTTTTGCAACCGGGTACGAAGATTTTCAGAATTTTCTGCAACCTCTCTATGCATCCATGGCGGCTAGGGTTTCTGCGAGTTCGTCTAGGGTTTTTACCCTCTGTTCCAAGGCGAAAATTATTTTTAATTACAGATTCCTTCTGGGTTTTCCGTGATCTCAAATGGGTCGGTTTCAGATTTTTCTGGGTGTCTCGAAGTTCGTGCCTCGAAATTTGTGCCTCAGTTTACAGTCGGAATTTTTTTCCTGATCGCAGATTCCTTCTAGGTTTTGCGAGATCTCAACTGGGTTGTCGTCCGATTTTTCTGGGTGCATCGTTTTCCGTGCCTCAATTTTTGTGCAACTTTGTTCTGGCGGCTAGGGTTTCAAACCCTCTGTTTTTGAAGCCGACAATCGATGTTCTGGGTTTTTTAAATATTTTTTTTGTCCCGTAAAAGAAAAAAAAATCTGTCTTCTGGGTTCTGGGAGGGTTTATAATTTTGTCCTAAAAAATTAAGAGTTTTTCTCTTGTATACCCTTGTCAGGGTTTCTGTCATTCGGGAGGGCTCTTTGGTTTTTACCGTTTTTTCTGAAAAAACGATGATTTGTAATCTTGGGTTTGGCGATTTTTTCCTCAAAAATCGTGGTTTGGTGCAGTCAATTTTTTTGTCGCAGTTGGGGCGAACATCTGCACATCTGGCTTCTTGCAGTCTGTTCTGGGCGTCATGTCCATCTGCAGAAGATTTGAGGGTTTGCCGATTTTTCCTCAAAATCGTAGCAGCTGTTCTCAGTATGTCTCTGGTTACAGGGAGGGACAGTTTTCCAACTTCAGGTTGGACGGTTGGTGTTGTTATTTCCAGAAGTTCTGCAGTTTCTGGGAGGGTTGGTGGCAGACTCATCTCAAGTGGCAGAGTCAGTGGCAGGCTTTTGTCTTTTGTTGCAGCAACGTTCTGAGAAGAAGGGGGTACCCTTCTCTGTTCTCTCTGGGTAGTTAGAATGATGACCATTAAGGGAGGGTATTAGAATAATATCTTTCCAGTTACGTCGTAATGGTCATCTCATTGCTTTTTCTAACTTCATCCTTAGTTAACGATTGTTTCTTTTAGAAACATCGTATTTTGTAATTTATTTAAGGAACATTCGTTCCTCCTGATTAATACACAACAACATCGATTCTGTAACAAATACAAGATATAGATGGCAGCCATCTTCTGTAGCAACCATCAATTTCAACCTAATGTATGACTGACATATGTAGCACAAGACTTTAGATCAGCACATAAGTAGGAGGGAATCAATTACAGAACATTACTATTTTTGTTATGCTCTTTGTACTTATAACCATAGCAGTGAAAATCTTTTAGGGAAAAATTTGGCAAACCAAAAGATTTAAGAATTTTTCAAAAAATCTGGATTTAATTGGTAAAAACTTGGATGCTTGAATATCATAGACACTTACCATTTTTTAAAATTTGAAGGCATTTTTTTTTTCAAATGAAATGAGAATTCAGCCGATGAATTGTGGTATACGGATTTTTTCATTTATGTTCATATCACTGAGTACATTGCATTGCATTATACATACAGCATAGTACATACATGATTATTAGATACTAATAATATTCAATTTTTTAATTAAAATCTGTTTTGTAAAACACAAAGGTGAAAGCCAAAGGTCAATTCTTATAAAATGTGAAACTTTGCCTTAGGTCTTCAATCTCTGAGGATGAGCAGTTATTTCCCCACATTAAAAAGGGACATTAGGATAAGTCTATACAAGAATTGTCAACAGTAAGTATTAATTAGAAATGAGAGTTATGGTCTATTTCAATATCCACTAGTGATTAATGTTATGGAAGATTCAATGCTAGTTAATGCACACAATTTAGTAATATTTTTAGTTCTCACAGCAACTCTTAATCTTCTTTTATCAACAGAGTTGCATGGACATTGCATACACTATCCTACACAAATATATGAGGGAGGAATTGGCCAGGGAAGGGCAAGGCCCTGATATTGGGAACAGTGGAGGACAGCAGCGCACATAATATATAATAAATATTTTAATTTTACTATAATTAATGATAAGTTATAATATATATTATTAATACCAAGTATATTGATATTTATTATATATTTTTAATTTTATTATTATTATAAATGTCAATATTATAAATTTGTCCAGCTCTACCAAACACCAGGGAAATCTGTGCAAATTTCCAAACGCATAAGGTACAGATTCAAGCCAGAGAGCTTAAACTGCAGTTCTTAGCACTCACAGTGCATGTAAACTGTCCCATACAATATTTTGACAGGAAATTTGTATTTCCTCAGATTCTCTGCCTTTGCCTGCAACTACAACTACATTTAATAATGCAAATCAATGAAATCCTTACGCAGTCTTTTGAAATGCAACTGAAAGGGGAAAAAACTGTCCTTCCTTCTATTGCGAGCCCTAGCAACTTCTGTGATCTTTCCAAAATACAACTGAGCAGAAAAGAACTGCCCAACCTCCTGTTGTGTACCCTAACAACTGCAACACTGCAAATCAGATTCAACTTCTGATTTTGCCAAAATAAATTGTCTAAAACCCTAGCCAGACAAAAACTTGCAGATCAAAGTCAAAATCGGAAAGAACAGTCAAAAATCGTTAGAACCCCAAACTACACATGATTTTGGCATTTTTATCGTGATTTTTCATGATTATGTCAAAAAATCCAGTAAAGGTACATTGACTGTAACTTATTCAAAAAATTGCAATTTTTTAGTGGGCAAATACTAACTCGGGATTTCTGTAAGTATGCAATATTTTTGCAGTTTCTGTTTCTATGCTTGGAAGTTGAAACTATCATTCTAGATTCTAGAATTCAAATTATAACCACTGAAGTTCAGAGTTCAGACATTATATATAAAATTTGAAGAACTTTAAAGACATACTAATGGGGTTTAATGTTTAAATGATTTGGGGTTTAATGTTAAAATGATTTAATAACACGCTATTGATGAAAATTAGCATTCAGTATTTAGCAAATACTAATTTACCTATTATATTCATGTTCTATTTTTGTATTAATCTCTACGACCTATATTTGGTGTGATTTTTTCTACAGATTTGATTATATTTTCTCTATATTTTTAATAGCAGAGATATTTCCAAAAAAATTCTTAAAGTAAGGGATATACTCTTACTCTTCGGCCATGCCGAGTCAATCCCGAATATGAGTTTGGCTACTATGGCTGCCAAAGTTCTCCAGAAGCCTGCTAGAAATAAAATATCTCTTATCTCGTGTCCATGTAAAAACTGTGTAAAACTAATCAACTTTTAAATCAAAAAAAGAAAATAAACACCTGTCTATTTACGTACAGAAAATTTCCAGCCTGCACACACAACTAGCAGCAGAGCTGATGTTGAACACTACCATCTAATCAGAATCTGAATTAACAGAAAAATAAATACGATGCCTATGTCGAGGCCTAGCTGAACGAGGACGTTGATGATATGAGAATGGACTTTCAGAATCCTGATTATCATCTGATGCTACTTCAGCTCTACTATCGCTCATATTTAAGAGTACAGAAGCTGCAATAAGAATCAGAAACAGTTAGTTTGCTAGCCTACATTTGTTTTGAAAGCTGTCAATGTGTGTGTGTGTGTAGAGAGAGAGAGAGACAGCATCCAAGGCCACTGTTGTGCCTAAGGCTAGGAAGAAAATATAGATTGGAAGAAGACAGCAGAAATTAGAGAGATCAGCATAGAGAGAAGCACACCAAGAATACATGAATGCTAACTAGTTAACCAAAATGTGTGTGTAAGCCTGCTTTAGAGAACAAACAGGAAGCATACAATGCCTTAACATTTCATACCAGTAGTCGCTAATGATTCAAGTCCATCTCCCTCAGGTGTGGATTGCTGTCTAGCGCATGCTGCTGAAGCAGATTCCTTATAATTTGTCTTGTCCATATTGTTTCCACCACCTAAGCTAAGTGAAATCCAATCAGTCTGTACATCATCAGACATGATTACACGTTCTCTATAATCAGGCTGAATAGTCACTCGAGCTGGCTGAGGAGGAAGAAAATACTGCAAAGGGGCATCTTCAGTTTCAGGTCTCAGAGAATTATCTAAATCACCATTTCCTTCTGTATTCAAAGAAGAGAATGGGCCATCCTGTAACCGGTTGTAATCAGGTATTATTGAGTCCACTAATGTATTTTCCTGCTGCTCTCTAGACCCCAAATCAAATCCATAACTACTGACAGGTGTAGGCCGTACTACAGATGTACAATGTGCATTTGCAGTGCCATCTGGAACATCAGCATCAGTACCAAACAAACGAAATGTCGAATTCTGAGGTCGTGGTAACCACCTAGTAAACTCACTGAACTCAGCACCAAAACCAAGTGAAGGGTTAATGCTGTTCTGCGGTGGGATTGCTTCTGAGAAGGACCCCAGTGCTGGAGTTGAATTGGGAGGTAGAAAGGGAACAACATCACAATCGATGTTCACCATATCATGCAATGCTTCAGAAGAATTCAATGGTATTGAGATCCCTTGAACAAAAGCATCAGACCCACCAAAAGCTTGCCTGGCTGATGAACCAATGTTTATCCCATCAACATTGTCTTCCTCTGAATCACTTACCACAATAACTTCAGGTTCCTTTGGAAGTTCAGAACTACCATGCCTGACACCTGCGTCCAAATTATTAAAATCAAGAAATGGAGATTCAAAGCCAGCATCATTGGTTACTGAGAAATCAGGGTTCTCACTTCCTTCTTGGTTGACACTAGGATCTTCATCATCTCTTGTAGAAGTTGCACTACTACTTGCTGGCACAACTTTTTGATTTGGTTTTCCACGCTTACTAGAGATGTCATTCACACCAGACGACAACATGTCTTTAGCTCCACTCACTTGCCAACAACCATCATGATTCCTCTTGATTCCAATCTTTAAAGACATATGACCTCCTGATGTACCCTCTTTCTCTATCTTAACTTTGACAGGAAGCTCCTTTCGAGGAGAAAATTCTCCATTTATTGGAGCAATGGATCCATCTGGCAGATGCCATTTTTCAGTAAGTGCAATCTTGCCTTCTAGCTTTGGACGCCAGGAACCTTCTGGCTTCACCTCAACTTCAGTTACATCCTCAGGGTAGCCTTCCATCTGCCATATAAAAGGTTAGCACAATCCTGAAGCAACCACATCCCATCCTGATACCAACTCTAAAGAAGATGCAAGTTGCAACAAATAACTTACAAAAGCAGTAATTATATTGAAATATGGATCAATAATAATGTTCTCGAGTGAATAATTCTTCAAGCATATAGGACACTGCCACTGCATGCAGAAATAAAGTTACTTTAAGCACTCTTAATTTAAAATAAACAGATCTATGGTACAGAAAAAAAAAATTACAAGCCAAGATTAAATAAGTACTGAATATTCTAATTTGGGTAACCTTTCTTGCACGTTGATTGAGCTCTACAAATGCTTCTAGATCAAAACAACCCATATGAACACAAGGTTTGAATCTCCCAGCAACTTTTATACGAGATCCAGTCATCTGCCAAAATCCACCATTACATGAGAACCATATACTGAATGCTTGAACGAGTAATGCAACAGACAGCCAAACAGAAGGGCAAATAGAATATCATTGTATCAATTATAAAATTTAAACTAAAGCCTGATTCATAAATGGCAGTGTTGCCATTTCAGTCTCAGTACCACAAAATCAAATCTTCATGTGTGAAGATACAAGCAATCATGTAATCAAGATTTTAATTTTCAATAAATTAATAAGAATGACTCAGGACCCTGTTCTGAACACTTACCATATATAGGCAAAGAGAATTTAACTTTGATTCAATTGTCTAATTTTCCTGCATGTGCAAAATATAGATTTCTGATTTGTAATGAAATTTCCAAAGTTTATAATAACTGAGAAAAATTTGATGCTGATGAGTTGGTAGGTTTTCTGGGGATCATCAGCTTCCCAATCCTGTCATATTTTTATAAAGGGGTAAACTACAACGCAAATCTCTTAGGGAACAAGTGAGTATCCAATTAAGCTTTGTTAGATAGCTTCAAGGTGTCTGGTAATTATGGGTGCTTAAGCCTTAGTTCAAGTGAAAGACTGCCTCCTCTGTCACTGCCAAATTTTAATGTGCTCTAGATATGACTAAAAAATGTCTAATTGGTTGTGGCTGTTTATGATATTGGAAAGAAATATGATTCATCATATTCTTTCAATATCCTGCTATGAGGTGTAAAGGGTGGATGAGAAGTCCTTAAATTTGTGATTGGATTGCTTCATCTCTGTGTTTTTAGTTTAGATTTTGTCTGCAGCTGAGAAAATCTCAAGCAGATTTTCTTCTTGTTTACTATTGATGTTTAGTTTCCCAACCATAGACCTTAGTGGTAATGGTTACTACTTACTGTTATAGCCATTCAATCTACCTTTAGAGCAAATTTTCCAGCCTCCCTGAACAAGCCTCATATGGCTTCCAGCTTATGATTTAGGCATTCGGCTTGCCTCAAGACTGCATATCTCTGTTGCTGGAAATAAGATAAGTGTGACAAATGTAACACTAAAGGAAACCTGATTGGAAAGGTTTCAGTACAGAAAGGTAATTTGCAAATAAATAACTACACAATTCTTTGATTTTTCATCAACCATTTTTGGCTTGTTAGAGAAAAGATGGATTAAGATATCAATCAAGATCCTTTTGAAGAAATGCACCTATCTTACAGTGACGTTACTGCTATCCCTGAAGCAAGATTTTATGAGTACTCAAGTATGAAATTTGGTCACCATGAAATTCATCAGTGGCTCTTGATTTCAACTCAATTAAAATTTGAATGGGATGCTCAAGCTGTCAAATGTAGCTATTCTTATAAAATTACTGAATCCGTGATTCCAGACCCTGTCAGCAAGAAATGCCTGGACAGAGGCTGAAGTTATGTAATGCAGCGTCCGATGTACGATTCTCCAAAGAAATAGCTTAAGAAATGTCTAAGTGGATGCTCAGAATAAGACTCATATTTTAAAATGTCAAGCATTGGCTGCATTCAGTCAAAAATAATCAAGTAGATTTCAGTGTGATTGGACCTTAATCAAACTGAAGATTTAAATATCTACTGAAAGTCAGCAGAAAACACACAAAAAGAAAAAAAGACAAATCAATCAACGTAATGGGGAATGGCAGCCTGGTTTTAAGGCTAGGAGGATTCCATATTCTGTTATAGCACCTGGTAAAGATAGAGTGGCCTCTCTTAATGCAGCGGTATTAAATCATAACTATAACTATATATATATATATATATGGCAGCCTGGTTTTAAGGCTAGGAGGATTCCATATTCTGTTATAGCAGCTGGTAAAGATAGAGTAGCCTCTCTTAATGCAGCGGTATTAAATCATAACTATAACTATATATATATATATATATATATATATATATGGCAGCCTGGTTTTAAGGCTAGGAGGATTCCATATTCTGTTATAGCAGCTGGTAAAGATAGAGTAGCCTCTCTTAATGTAGCGGTATTAAATCATAACTATAACTATAACTATGACTATATATATATATATATATATAGATTTGAAGATATTTCATCTATCAAAAGAAAATGCCACTCAGCATATGATTTCTTTTAATATCAATTTGCATATTTGATCTCTGGAATAATTCTGAAACTACTGTTCAATATACATATAACCTACAGCTCTTTTATCTATCAAAAAGAAAGCACCACTCAGCATATGATTTCTTTCGATACTAGTTTTGCATATTTGATCTCTGAAATAATTCTGAAACTACTACTCAATGGTGAGACTTTGGTTGTGTCAGTCGATATAAACAGTGTTTCAACAAATTTAAAGAAATATGTACGAATATAACAAGGGGTAACAATGAGACAAAAGTAGCACTGAAACATCAAAATGGTATGACTAGTATGCAGCAGCCTTAACTCTCAGAGATTACAAAGCCAAGTCCAAGCTTACTCTAGTAGTAAAACAAAGATTATTTAAAAATTACATAGAACAAACAAAAAACTTTAAGCTTCCAAAAACAAAGACAGGCGAATAGAAACCTTCTTCAAATATAAAATGCAACTTTAGTTACTTACAGGGCACCGTAGGTTAACTGTAACTGACTCAGCTACAACTTCTAAATCACTGTCACTGTCATCAGCCTTCCCAAAAGATGCACCGCCACCAACACATCGACAAACACGAGCTAGGGCCTCTTTAAAAGGCTCCCCTTCTGACTGACTGGGGATCTTGCTCATCACCTGCAATTGATTTTGATCTCAGAAATTATAGAATTTTGAAGATAATATTACAAATGCACAACTGGGTTTCCATTACAGATTTGTAGATTTACAGATTCTCCACAGATCTGGAATATAATATATTTATTGATAAACAAATAAAACATAAAAAGAATCAAATAGTTTGCAGTTTTAAACTGAAAAGCTGATTAGATTAGACACATTAAATTGAACTTCATATATAAGAAACTCCTAAATAACAGTGATTGTGATGTTTATGCCGAAGAGGCATACATGTTTTGAAACACCCCTTCTTTCACAATCAATAACTTAAGAAATTGATATCAAATATAGAAGTCTTCTCCAATATTGTCCAACTTAAGCAGTCATGCAGCAGTACACGTCTTGAATTAATCATCTTAAAAAACTACTGAAGTAATGACCTTGTTTTGAATCATCCTCTCATGAAATGTCCAACTTTCAAAAACCAGTGAACCACGGGGGCCGTTTCCCCAAAAATATGACCCGTTTGGGAGCGGGGCGATCCAGGGACCGGGGGCCGTGCGTCCCCCGCCGTCCCGCCACCGCCACCAAAGCGCCGCCGGGAGGCAGAGCCGTCTCAAGTTTCCTTAGAGCGTCTCCAAGTCTCCTTGGGAGTTTCTGGGGAGACGGAGGCCAGTTTCTTGGGAGTTTCCTGGGAGACTAGGAGACGCCCAGGAGTTTCTTGGGAGACGCCCAGGAGTTTCCTGGGAGACTAGGAGATGTGTTCCATGAAGGTTTGTCTGGCTTTGATGGTCTTAATTTGGGTTTTATTGTTAATGCAAAATGATGTACACCATGAAGGTTTGTGTGGGTTTGGAGGTCTTAATTTGGGCTTGGCGCGGGGGCTCCGCCCTCGGCCCCGGCTCGCCCCGCTGCTGCCCGGACCCTGCTGGGGGGCCCCAGACCCCGGCTGGGCCCCTTGGCCTGCCCTGGGGGCGTTGCCCCCAGACCCCCGCAAGGGGCACCGCCTTGACCCCACTAAGGGCGCTAACCCTCAAACCCATTAGGGGCATTGCCCACAAACTCCCATTGAATTCATTTGATTTTCTAGGTACTCTCCACTAGTTACCTTCAATTTTACAAAAACAATTTCATTTGTCAAATTTTATTTAGCAATTAGCATTCAAGATATCTTCGTATTTAGATTTAGTATTTCAAATTTTGCTATGTTATAATTTTACTAATTAGTAATTTGAGTAATTTCCTATAGTTTCATTTGAAATGTAATTCTTATATTGTTATACTGTTATACATCCTTTCAAAACTAGTTTTTCAAGTACTATAAGTATATTTATAACTATATCAGCACCACCACCCCACCACCCCGCCGCCGCCGTCCCCCCGCCGTCTCCCCGCCGTCCCCAAACTTAGGCCCTTTGTCCCCCCGTCTCCGAAACGCGTTTCCCCGTCCCCCCGTTTCCCCGTCCCCCAGGCCCGTGGAACACTGCAAAAACAAAGTACAAATATGAGCTGAATTTAGAAGCCATCTTGGAAAATATACACCACCATGTATCATGAATTATCCATTTCATAAATCTACAGTATGGTACAACAGAAACTCCTAACTGTGTCGGCACATTTCATGAGCAACAATTTCAGAGAGTGTCAGATATCTTTCTTATTGCTCCATTTTTATGACACATACACCAACTTTGGCTAACAAAAGAAATTTGATTTAGATCCCATGGCAACATGAACAGGAAAGACATTGGAGGAAATAATATACCCTGTGTAATAGATGAACATTACAACACATGAGACGTGTTGTAAAATAAGTAATACAAATAGAAAAAGGCAAAGGAAATACATTGGAGTAAATAATATGCCCTGTATTATAGATGAACATTACAACATATAAGGCATGTTGCAAAGCAATACAAATAGAAAAAATGCTACATCCAAGGCTGCTAAATCATCAATATTGATTGTAAAAGATGTCATCATCCTGATTGAAGGTAAGATGTCTTAATTGTGAACGGCTTCTACGAGTTAAATAAACTCATTGCTAAAAAGTAATATTTTCCTTCCTGATTTTGTTCTGCCCAAGCATCTCACCATCTATTACTGAAAGAAACATTCATTTAAGATGCGCTTTCACTCTAATAACCTCCTATGATATCATTCAAAGATGGAAACCCCTTATCAAACAGTCCATTGGAAAGTATACTTCAAGGTTGAAAAGACCCAATCAAGCTAGAACAGAAATCTGCATTGTATAAACCAGTTTGTGCAAATGGTATTATATACAATCTCATTTGATCTCTATTACAAGGATACTAAAGCACAATTCGAGGAAAGTGTACTATGCTCAACAAAATTCTATTTAAAGCAGCATCAAAAATTTTAACAACTAAACAGTTTAAAATTAAGAACATCGGGGTTTTAGTCTGTAAGATGAAATGAAAGCTTTTTCGTAAACAGTATGTATAGTGTACTATGCTCAACAAAATTCTATTTAAAGCAGCATCAAAAAGTTTAACAACTAAACAATTTAAAATTAAGAACATCAGGGTTTTAGTCTGTAAGATGAAATGAAAGCTTTTTCGTAAACACTATGTATTATGAAATTAAATTTTGCATGATGTCAGTAAAAATCTCCCATACAGATTTTATCAAAAGCTTTCATTTCATACAACAGAATAGATATCAAAGAACCAAAGGTTAATGACTCAGAGGTTAAATGTCCACAACATGATTTAAAAAATAAAAATAGAAGAGATACAAAAAAAACTGTCAAGAGCAAATTAGCCCGATGAAAACCTGAGTCGTCTAGAGAAGGTATATTGAAAAAACGAATTGAAACCTTATTCTAGAAACACTGTCCAAGATTGTTTAGATTAATGGAAAGGACTTTAGAAAGTTGAAGTATCAAACACTCATTGCAGCAGGGTTTGAGTATACCACAGTCCAGAATCCATTACATATCTTCTCCAGTATATGGACAGATGAAAATACACATGCCCAATATCGAATACAGCCCCAAGCTGAGGAGCTAAGCACCAGGCTGAAAGTGAGAAAACCATTGTTTGACATGATCAGTTCTTATTCTGCATTGTCAAACCTTATTAATCCAAGATCTATGTCTTAACTGTAGGGATCAACCTATTGAATCTATTTCCCAACATGTAATCATTGTACTTGTAATATATAATGTTTTCAAGTTGTAGTCTATGGTCAATCTAACAGCTTTAGGCATACTAATTAAAAAGGTAAGGAAAGAAAAAAATTGCCAATTCAAAATGTGGATGATAGAATAAAAACACCAGTGTTCCATGGAGTTTCCTGACAGGGACACATCCCCTGTCGAGGATGGGGGGACAAAGGGTCTAAGTTTGGGGACGGCAAGGGGAAGCGGTGCTGATATACATATAGTACTTGAAAAACTAGTTATAAAAAGATGTTTAAGAATTACATTTCAAATTAAACTTTGGCAATTTAGTAAAATAGCAAAATTGCAAAGACAACATTTTAAATACTTGAATATTATTACTAAAAGACTAAAAGTAAATAAAATTTGACAAATGAAATTGTTGAATTTGAGATTTCTATTATATCGAAAAAAATATGATATCATAATATCATATCATAAAGACAATTACAATGAGTAGCATGATACATTTATATCAAAATAAATACAAAATGCAAAAAAGTAGTAAGGGAGGTCTCTAATCATCCCCAAACTCCTCATCATTCGAACTACTGGAAACCTCATGGTCAAGCTCTGCCAAACTAATACCCACTCTTCTCACTGTTTTCTCTCCTCTTCACCTAGCTGTTGCAAAACATGAAATGCAAATGTGAGCAAAAATAGAGGAGTTAAGAGTGTTTTGTAGAGGTTGTGTGTTTGGAGAGGGGTCCCACAAGCCTTTAGGGCTACGCCCAAGGCACGAAGTTCAAGAAATTTTAAAGATATAAAAAAAAACAATTCATGCTTCCCAACGCGGGAGACGCCTGGGTGTCCACAAGATGCTTGAGGGACAGCTAGGCATCCTTGAAACATCTCGGAGATGTCCAGACGTCTCCCCCGTCCCTGCAAAGTTTCTGAAGTCTCAGCAGAGGTGACGGTATGACGGGGGTTCGTTTCCCACCTGTCCCCAAGTCCCTATCTCCAAAACACGTGGAATTCGGGGAGGGGGGGATGTGTCCGCATGGAACACTGAAAAACACAGATTGGAAAGCACCTGAATCTCTCACCAAAATTGCCTATTGAAAGGACAGCAGACCTAACCCAAGCAGGTCTTCCATGTCTGCAGCCTTAGAAATTGAACTACCTCACAAAACCCTAGCCAAGAGCTTTTCATCCTCTCTTGCTATGGTACCAATTTCCCTAACTTTTGCAAACATCTAGAAGCAGAAGAAAATATGGGCAGGATTCACAACACTCTCTGTTAGACTTTACCCCAGTATCAAACATATCAGGAGACCATCCATCTAGTGAGTTAGAAACCATCTAACAGTACAGGCATCAACTTGAAAATATAGCCAACAGTTTTAAATTGTCATGAATAATGCTATGCATAAAAATATCTCCACTTGAAATGTTGTACTATTTCAGAGAAAAAAACATAGTTATAATCATATGAAATGGAAATACCTGAGAAACTGTCTGACGACGCATAATTCTTACACCTAGAACAAAAGACCGAGGGTCATATGCTTGCAATGATATTCTATTTGTTCCTTCTCTGATGCATGCTGTAATCTACAATAGGTTAAAACAAAGCAGGTTACAAACTGAGAAAAAAGAAACTGATATGAATATAAAACAGTAAGGCAGTGGGCATTTCAAGAATTATGCTAACAATGAACACAAAATGACTACAAAGAATAAGACAATGCAACACCATGAAAAGTATGCAAAATGGACAGAAACTGCTCAGAGCTTTAGATGCTAAGAGTATTAGAAAATGACATGAGCAAAAAACAATTAGTACAATGTAGCATCTTAAGATGTTAAAAGAAACCCACCCCAGGACCATCGTCACGACCATTGGCTCCCAGTAATTGAGCACTCGGTCTGTTTGTAACCTTAATTGATATTCCTGTACCAAAAGACAAAACTCATATAAGACTTTGGCATGGCCACATATAAGAACAGAAAACAAAAAAAAAATATTATAACTCTGCATCTTCTCAAATGTATGGAAAGGCACAATGACAGCAAACTGAAGCTCTCTGAAAAGCTTGGATCATCTTCACCAAAAGGAAGGTTTCCACAAAAGAATCTCACACATGGGCACACATCCAGATACAAAATCTGTTACATGTATCTAAACTTTTAAAGCAAGATAACAGTACTACTTCAGATAATCCCTGTAGGCAGGATATTTTAGTCTCTACCCTAAGTAATACAGCCTTAGAAGCATTTCAGACTTGATATGCAATATAGCATCAGAAAAGCACCAGCTCAGCATTCAAGCATGTTTCTAGAGACTAAATCTTTAACAGATTATAAATCCTGGGCATGCAATTTCTACTTTACTAGCCAGTTCAGTTTTAGTAAAGATACCTAATCTTGGTTTGAGACACATCTCTCCCCCTACAATCCATTATTTCTATTTTCTTTCCTTTTTCGGTTTTCCTCATGCCCTAAGTTTCTCTCTGCTCCATATTCTTTCTTAATGAGAAGATTATTTACTACAACAATTAAAAATATATAGTGTCCTATTACACCAAAATAGTAACCGGTGCAAAACTCCAACACTGCAGATAGGAAAATTTGTAACTATAACACAATATATGCGAGAACTGAAATAATGTGAAGAAATACAAGTTTTCTCTCATGTATTTAAGCACGAATAAACTAGCACAATTTAAATTATCTCACCCCAAATACAAAAAATGAATACAGATGCATAACCTTCCCTCAATATATGGCTTCATCTTTTCCCACAATATATAGAATAAGTGCAAAAAATGTATTATTCCCTCTCCCAATCATTTTCAAACTCCAATCCAAATCAGTTCATATAGTGCCCCTCAATACAAAACCACATGATCTCAAAAGACTATATACCATACAGACGACCATGCCAGAATTTTGATGGAAAACAAAATTAAAAACAATTCTAATGCACCCTTTTCCCAATACCTAATAAACCAAATCAAACCAGATATTACTCCACACACCCACAAAACTATCTCCATAACAGCCCAGACCCACCATCCATTCCAAGAGTTATGAATACAAACAATTTCGTCTAATTATCTTTGCAATTATTGGCAATAAGATTAATAGTTTATACTGCTAATAATAAAATAAATGCATTTCCAAACATGCAAGTTAAGAAGATCAGTGAAGTGAAAACAGCTACAGACAAAGATCAACTTTGATTTTACATTAATTGTAAAAGCCGAAAACAAAGATTGCAAGAAGAATTGACAAAAAAATTCCTAGAAGCCCCCATCTATATGGCAATCATAATGAACTTGTAATAACAAAAAGACATCAATTCAATATGCCTGAAAGATGATCAATCAAAGTTTTCAAAAAAAAAAAAGTCAGCATTGGTGGGTCAGATCATACCATTTACTCGAAGATCAGCATTTTGTGGCCAATGCATCCTAAAAGGTACTTTATCATTTAGGAGAATGCACCATACCTAAGAACACATCATTCAAGCAAATGATTTTTTAATATACCTCACAAAAAAACACAAATTTCATCATCTTGCACAACCCTCCATTCCTAGCCATGTCTTACTCATGCACATATGTAGAATTCCACCAGATGTATTCGGCAGATTAGATAAATATATTTCCTTCATTAACAAATATCTACATCCAACATATTGGTAGATAACCATGAATAACGAAACATAGAAACATGAAAGCACAATTTTGTTAGCAAAGCTCTGAAAATTTATAAGATGCATGAGAAGATAAGGGAGGACCTTTGGTAAACCGAAAATGCTAAACCATACCAAAATATATGGTGAACTACTCCAATTTAAAGAAATAAATAATCATGCAAAAACATCCAAACCAAAGGACATCTAAGAATACCAATGTTGTTGCCAAGAGAGTAGTATTAGGTACAAGTACTATATGCCAATTTTTAAAATAGGTACTTCTAGGCATAGGACACAAATCAAAAAAAAATTAGATTGTTTCACCTCTCTAAAATTCACATACACTACTTCTATGCAGAAGGCATCAATCCAAAAAATCAGATTGCTTGTCCTCTCTAAAACTCGCATACTCTACCATCAATTGGACAGCAAGGTCCACAATGTGGAGGCTTTTTACCTCAGAGCCTATATAGAGCCCTATCCAAAAACCACAGAAAGTCATTGTACCACAGCCACTATAAAGGTAAGGCAAATTATCATTTAGTGAGCGGTTCCTGGGGGGCAGGAAGACTGACCACCCATACCATCTATAGGGCCTCACATCTCTTGAAGAGCAAGCCATATGTTCTTGTGTCAAATGAAGTTTAAAGGTGGGTTAAAGAGTTGCTTGACCAAGAGAGGGGTGATTAAGTGCTGGTTTGCTTATAGTCTTGGCTCCCAAGAAGGATGGCATATGTGGGATGTGTGTGGACTATAGGACATAGGACAATTTTGACCCCTCAACATCTTATACCCATGAACTTTGTTCACTGATTTATTCTAAAGGCATCCTCTTATTTCATCAATCCTAGTTTGTCAAAGTCAATAGCATGATGAGAACTTAAGCTTTCTGGTTTTAGGCATCTAGCATTTCTTCCTGCTAAGATTCTGGTGCCGTATTAGCAACAAAAGCAACAAGCTCTTAAGCATAATCGTGTAAGCCTCACATTGAAGAGAAGCTTAAACATTGCTTTTGACAATTGCATATATCTTGTAGCTTCAAAAAAACAAACCTAAGATCTCAAATAACATTATATTGATCATTGAGATTTTCCAACATGTTCATGACCTACAACAAACCTCTCAAGTGAAAATTTGTCTTCTACTTTAAGATCAAAAGCTTTTGCAAAGCTTCAAAACATTTCACGAGATTCTGAAATGTTTTCAAACTGTGCTAATTTCAACTCCAAAGACATACAGATACAGGAAAGTGGGTTGAGCCATTTCCTGCAACTGATTATAATATCATATAAGAAAGCAAACCATTTTAAACATGGAGCAAAACCCAATCCTTGAGTTTATGCCCAGTACCATATTTTCTATCTTCACTGGGCATTGAGTTGATGTTCATTAATTAATGTCAGCTGACAATATTTATGGATAACAGATCTAAACAGTCTACATTTGTATTGTTCTTAAATTAGTTATTTTACAAACACGCCAAATGCACATGTCTCAGTAGTATTCACTTTGACTAATAGAGCACTAAGCACTTGCAGAATTCAAAAACATATTGCAAAAGCTTTCTTTGAAAACTAGGTTGCAAGCATCCCATTCATTTGCAAGCTCCAACTAAATTTAATATAGTACTAGAAAAAATAATTAGAATCTAACAAAGTGATTCTTTCACAGGAAGAATCTATAACGTGGATCTTGCCATGTCCTTGTGTTTGGGCAATATACCATATTGGTTGAACAAAAGAAAAAATAATTTTGTCAACCAAAGACAAACAAACTAAAAAATGCAACAACTTGAGAATTAGTAAAAAGAAACCTTACTCACTACTTGCATCTATCTAGCATGTATCAGTTAATCATATGGATCAAATCTAATAGAAAGTCCTTTAGATAAGCTGACCAAATTGATCAATTTCAACCATCATGATATATACATAAATAAAGCTTAAATACTCTTCCTGCCCCCTCTGAAGGAAGTGACAGCACATGTACAGACAAAAATAAGTGTATTTACTACATTTACAAGCATGGCCTCAACCAAACATGGAGGTAGCTCAAAAAATCACGTAGACAAAGTGACATCATACATTTATTTGGTATTTATGCTTGCAAATGAACATATTTTTGATAAAATTCACTGCTACCCTTACAACTAACCTGCAGCTCACACCCCGTTTTTTGTAATTGGTCTCTATCTGCCCTTGTCAATAAAAATGTCTTCTCCAAAGTCTGTGAAGGGTTTGTCCTGATACACGACACCATTTAAGAATAAATATAGTTGTAACTCTAAATAAACTAAGTAGAACACATAAAACATGTCCCAATTCTGGAAGAAAACACCCAAACCAATTCAAAACTACATCTGCATATATACTGAACTAACCACTTCACAATTCAATTCAAGCAATTTATAATAAATTGCATCAAATATTCCCCCCGATTCTTATAATATATTATATAGTTATCCATTTTCTTAATTTAATAAGTGCTCAAACTTTCCCTTTAAGATGTTGCTTAGATGTAAGGTGACACAAAAGTTTGGGGTAATTTGAAGGAACCACATAATTTTTTACACTACACATGATATCATCCATTATAAACTTACCCACACATATTTGAAAATTCGAAGGTATCCACAGGTTATTTTTAGTTAGACTTTTTAACTTTTTAATTTTTCGAGGGATTTGACACGTGCATTTTAAGTGACCTCAAGATGATCTGCATGAGTGGTCATTCCACTAGTGAGTACAAGGCAAGGGAAGAACCCACTTAGCATACAAGCATCTTTTAAGCACTTGTTAGTTGAAAGGAACAGTTAATGTAATAATTGTGGTGAATTTTCCATATTGAATTCTCAATTTGCATTTACTAGACACATTCTTGTATTTCATTAAAATTCTAAATGTTTCTCAGATACAAAATTGGCAAATTATTTAACAAATTATATTCATCATAGAAATTGGTGAAAGTCTTCACTTTCAATAGTTATGAAAATCTCAATATGCTTGACAGAAATATGGGAAAAAAAACAAATAAAAAGAATCTATCAGCAACTATCAGCCCCTAAAATTATTCTTAAGTCAGTATCCATAGCTACCAAGTTCAATATCTCCTTTCAACATATGCCACATGTTGGGATACCAAGCTTCCCTAGAATGTCATATGTCCTTAAAAATGGTGGAATGTTGAGAAAATGCCTTACTTCATGTGTTGCTCCTGGGATATCATAGTCCACTTGCCCCTATAGGAGTGCACTCGTAAATTTGCAAATCCAAAATGTCAAGGTCCACCAAAATGCCTAATGTTAAGTCCCTTTGTAAATTTGACCCTTCTAAACATCAAGCTCCATCTAGTATTTTTGGCATGCAATCCAAAGCACAACTGAAATCTAAACAATTTGTTGACTTTGCCCCATTCAAGGGTTTAAGTCATGTTTTGCTCTTGCCCATGGTAATATTTCCAGGCTTTTACTGTTGGTAGCGGATTAGCTTGATCATAGTTGACATCAGTCTGGTTAGGTTAGCAATGCTCTGCATTATTCTGTTTTGTTGTAGGTAATGTTTTCAGCCTGTCAATGCATTACACCATATCTGTGTTGTAGGCTGTTTGATGCAAATTTTTTCCTCCCCTGTGAGGTCTCTTGCTGATAATAGTGTTAAATTCTCTACAGAATTATGGGCCTTTCTTCTTTCATCATGCTGCACGCTGCTAAATGTCTGCTGGGACCCACTCCTTCCCAACACTTACCTTGACTTTAGTGTTTGTAGCTGAATCTGAAGATTTTGTGAGACCCACATTTCCTTCTCTAAAGTCTAAGTTGGGGTCCACATTGAAGTCCGGGTGGCCTAGGGGTGGGGCCATCTTCTCATCTCTATGATTTAAACAAAGGAAAAAAGAACCTTATGCTAATGCTTCCTCTCTTTTGGGTCCTGCCAAAGAATGCCTAGGCATTACAATCCCTTATTAAAACTTGCCTTTTCTCAGCCCTTATTCGTTGCTGGGGCCCACCATACCCTTGTTGGCACTTGACATATCTAATATTTATTATTGGCTGGGCATTGATAATCCAATCATGAGTCAAAGTAGGGCATGGGCATTTAAATTTCTGCTATTCCTGACTGGCGGTTACATGAATTTCTGTTCCCTCTCAGGTATTGCTATCTACACTCACATAGTATTAATTGTGGAATTTTAAGGCTAGCAGCAGTTTCTGTCTGCTAAGCACCTAATGTTTAATAAAGGAGCAGAAACATGTGTATGAGCAGGGTGATTGGGGTTCAAAGGAATTACAGAGGCTGAACAACATTTTTGGCTGGTCTTCTGAAGCCTGTGACAGGAACTGGCTACATGCCAGTAACTGGCAAATTCTATTTTATTTTGTGTATTGATGTGACAGGAACTGGTCACATGCCTGCAAGCTGGCATTTAGTAATAAAATTGAAATCTTATCGTGAGGCTATCATTTACTTTACAAAGCATTGTAAATTCATGATTTCTTTCTGCCTTTGCAGATTAGCTGGGTGCATATGGCTGCTTGGATTGGCTACCCTCATAGGGTACCTGATTGAAATTTAAGAGTCCTTGTTGAGTGTAATTTCTGAAAATGGTCTTCGTAGCCTTTAGCTTTGCTCTTGCCCATAGTAATATTTTCAGGTTTTTACTGTTGATAATGGCTTAGTTTGGTCATAGTTGATATTAGTCTGGTTAGGTTAGCAATGTTCTGCATTTTTCTGTTTTATTGTAGGTAATGTTCTCAGCTAGTCACTGTATTACATCATATTCTGGTTTAAGCAAGGAAGGGTTCTAGGAGAGGTTCTAGGAGGACCTTGCTTCCTCCTAGGATTGTCCGACCTAACCACCTTAGCCCACAACATTCTCATATAAAAATCTGTAAATCTTGAATTAGCACTATTGTGGGGTGGATGTTGTCAGTCATTATTATGCTCTAGCCTCTAGCTTTGCCTTCTGCTGCTCCTTGTCTCTCATGAGAGTTATTTGGATCAGTACTTCACATGGCAAGAGTTTGCCCACTTTAAGATTGACTTTTCTAGCTGTGTTTACATTGTTTTAATTAATAGTACTTTTTGAGCTGCCTATGCTCTTTTCACAAAAAATGACTTTCTATTGTTATTAAATGCACCAACTCTAATTACTGTAACCTCCACCTAGTTGCCCTCCTGGTCAAAAAGCTCATGGCTACACAAATGAGTGGTCATGAGGCAAAAATTAGAGGGGATAGGGCAGGTGTGTCTATATTACGGAAGTATGATACGCACTTAAATTGCCTTTGTGCCTAAATGTCCCCATTATCTTTCTTTATTTTAGTGTTTATCCAATGCACCCAACTTCCTCTTAGCATTGTCAAAGGGCCATTCTCCAAAAAATGTGAGATCTTGCTTTTGGACCATAGAAGCATAAATCTGCAAAAAAATCCCAATTAATCGCGATTTTTAAAAAATCTGCAGGCTGGTTTTGGTCAATGATTTCTTCCCGTTTAAAACTGCAAAATCACCAAAAAACGTGTTTAAAACCTGCAAAAAAAGTGAATAACATCACACTGATTTTTGCGCGAAAAAAAATCAAGAGACCATAGCTTGTTTCTTACTATTATTCTTTGATAGAATTTTTCCAAGCATCCATAGCTTGTTCCAAAGCACCTGTTTTAGGCTTTCAGCCATAGCAGAAAGGCAGTGAACTGTTCAAAAAAATGCCTCAAAGAAATGTGGTCTCATGGTGATAGAATGCCATGATAAATTGCTCTGGATTGTCATGGCATTCGATCACCATGAGACCACATTTCTTTGAGGCATTTTTTCAAACAGTTCACTTTCTTGTCTATGCTATTGCTTACTATTATGCTTTGATATATTTTTTCCAAGCATCCATAGCTTGTTCAAAAAAATGCCTCAAAAAAATTGCGGTCTCATGGTGATGGAATACCATGACAATCCATATAGTAGCAAGGCAGCAATATGGATTGTCATGGCATTCCATCACCACATGACCACATTTCCTTGAGGCATTTTTTCAAACAGTTCACTCTCTTGTCTATGCTATTGCTTACTATTATCCTTTGATATATTTTTTCCAAGCATCCATAGCTTGTTTGAAAGCACCCATTTTAGGCTTTTAGCCATAGCAGCAAGGCAGTGAACTGTTTGATAAAATGCTTTGGTAGACATGTATAAAAAATGTGGTAGCATAGATAAGGCAGTGAATTGTTTGAAAAATGTGGTAGCATAGACAAGGAGCTTCATCATCGGGAGCTTCTGCCCTCTAGCACATCATTTGCTACAATTGATTTTTTTGGAACTTTGTACTTAGTTTATAGGTTGACTTTGTACAAAGTCACAAACTATATTGTAATAGACATTTTGACAACTGTCACCATCTGATATTTATGCAGTTGTAGTATGTTTTGTGCAATGTAATCAGCGATATGAATATAACCAACAGAAATCTATTTTCTATAATTCATGGATTGAACTCTGTATTTTATTTGCTCTCAATGTCTACATGCTATGGAAATGCCATTAAATTTTTTTTAAAAGTAGTTTCTGACTGTTTTTCTTCAATTTTTTGTGTCTTTTTGTAAATCCGATTTTTTCCCAATTTTTTCAAAAAATCCTGAACTTTTGGTTTGCCGATTTTTTCCCCAAACGATTAATGCTGCTATGATTTGGACGATTCATGGTGATTGGTAATGAAGTGGTTATTCATCTTGCTTCAGAAATTGATATAAATAAGATTCAACTTTCATCTCCAAACTTACCATCTAGCTTTGGTCCGCCTCGGCTGCCTTAACTTAGTTCACTGGGGGCCATTCATATTACATGTCTTATTTATACTTGTATTATATGTCTCTTTTCCAACTTGTCTAGCATTAACTGGGGTTCATTACTCTTTATTTAGGATCTTTCATTGTTCTAATATTAGTTACTTTTTCAGCTCTTGGGAGTTTTTATTTAGTACATTTATTTTCTATTGTAACTAGTAATAGAGTCCCATGGCCTACTTTGGTCACACATGAAATCTAATTTTATTTCTTTCTTTGATCCCTCTTTCTATAAGATACAAAGGGCACAGGTGCATGTTCTTTCATGCTTGTATCAGGTGAATTGAACTCAAAGTCTCAAAACCCTGGCATGAATGGTAGATACAGCTCCAGCAAATTTTACCTATGTTATATGTTATCTCGAGTCCTATACAAGGGCATGGGCATCGGGGATTGCCTATCAAATCTGTAAGTTTCTGTCACCAGTTCTACTTTGCTTGTTTCCTCTACACAACGCAGCATGGCAGCATGGCATTGACATTTCCAACACTGCATAAGCAAATTCCATCCATTACAAACTCCAGAAAAATATGTATCCCAATGCAACCATGATCTACCACATTGGTCTGTCTGGTGTTATGTCTCACACCAGAATCTCATTTCTTCTTGTTCCTTTCACTAGCCAATATTTAAGGGCATCTCAACTTCATTCATTATAACTCTAAAAGCTCAAACACTCATAATAAGTAATAACTGATGCCACATATTAAAATGAGAAGAAATATCATGGGAAAACTAAACAATAAAAGCACACCATAATAAGAAAGATATTCCCCTATATGAGATCTTCAATATAAAGAATTAAATAAATGATACAATAATAAGTTATTGATGTCACCGTTATCCCCAGCCATGCCACATCCCCATCATACCTTTATCTTGCTTTAAAAACTTGAGCAAATAAAATTTATAAAGAACAGGTCTTATTAACAACCTGCCTCACCCAACTGTTACCAACAGACCAAATTGCAATTGTTCAAATATAAACACCAGACTAAATTAATTAATTTTCCAAATTAGTTAACCCTTGTGTGCAACCTCTTATGCTTTGATTCAAATTGAATGAACAGAATAGCATCCAACAAAAACCATGGCAATCTTAAGGCAATATCACAGATGCTTCTCAATCCAAGCATCTTTGCCAAACAATCCAGCTTTGAATTTTCAAATGCAAAGACGACATCCAGGAAATATTCTCCCAGAAAATAGTAAACATACAAAATAATAAAGATCAAGATTTTGAAATGCAGTGTAGCTTGACTAGTTGTATCCAAACTGTAATTGGGAAAAAAAGAATTAGGCTCAAATTGAGTTTGCCTTGTCATGAAATAGATTCAGCAACATAGAACACAGCTGGAATGGGTGCCTTAAACTCTCAAATGCTTACATGTGAGACAAGATTCATGCAAAAAAAGCAAAACCTTCCATTACCATCATTTGTGAAAATGAAAAAGCATTCCATCCATAATCTGAATGTGTTGTAACAATTTAATTTTCATGTCACTGTTTTGTCATCCATGTTATATCAGAGGAATTCAGATGTGCTACACTTCGCAATTAGGTTTACTGCACAATAAATATTACAAACCCACCCATCAACAGTTATCGGGGAAGTGGCGAGCTTTGTTGGCATAACAGGTTGCGACAAAGTTACCCAGAACCTGCCAGGCATCAATATAATTTTAATGTCAAAAAATAAATATAATAAAACCATGTTGAAGCTAAAATCTACTATAGTACAAGTCAGAGAAAAAAATACCAATTACAATATCTTGTCTTGTCCTAATTTAAAAATCAAATAGAATTTCATAATTTACATTTGACATGTTTCATTGACAATTTCATTCTACTTTAGTTAGCATATAATATACACTGCATGGGACTTTCAATCAAATAACATAATGGGCACAAAAGCTTACAGACCAAAGTCCAATGACCAAGATAAAGATTTAATAGTAGCCTTTTTGAGCGATTGCTTGTAATCAATACAATCATAAAGAAGCAGTAAATGATGAATGAGCTAAGTGTGGCATAACGGTATCCTCAGCATGATTTAAATCAAGAAGATCCAAGCAATCCAAGCATGGATAATTTATGTATGACTTATACATGGGTTTTTAGTTTTACATAGGACCTATATTTATTAAATCTCACTTAATTTTGAAAAAACCTCACTTTCAATGTCTCTTTAAGTAGACAGTCACTAGTAATGATCAAGTTCTAAGCTGCTAACTGCATATAAACAACTAACATTCATAAAATTGGAGACAGAGAATCCATCTTTCCAAGTGGAAGTTGAAAAGCCTTTTTATCAGCAAAAGCAAATTTGCATCACATTATTGACATATACTGTACAAATAAAATGCCTAGCATATAAACATCATTCCCGAATACTTAAATAAAGTTGAGCACAGAAGAAAGTACTTACGGATCTCCACGATTGACACGACAGATGTCACAATAAAATTGAGAAGGTGCCTCTGGTTGATAACCTTCAACAGGATTTTCTGGAATAATAACACATTCTAGATGTTGCCAAACTCCACATTTTGGAGATTCACACTGCATTATTATATTCAAATGTAATAATTAGTAAGCTCTTAGTCTCCAGAAATTTGTGCTGACATTTTATGTACCATAAAGAACAGACAGGAAGGATGTGATTATTAACATGGGCATGATATTTTACCAAAGCCCTCATAAAACATGATTTTCTTCAAGAAAAATGTATGCAGAACATTTCGGTATCAATAATGTGCAGAAAAGCATCTCTTGCCAAAAAGAAAAGAAGATTTATGCAGTTCTAAAGATAATATTCATCATTTTCTCCTGGTGAGCATACAGAGAAATACTTTGAACCCACCAAAACATATCAGAAGCATGAGAGTTACATTGAAAATACATATACAAATTCCAATCCACCTTTTAGTGATTTGAATGAGTAGTTTTGAAAGATGAGGATAGAAAAGAAAGGCATAAATTTCAGTCTTTAATATCTTCGTCAAGCATAATGTGGTAAATGAATAAATTCCTCTATGGTCATGTCCACTTATCAGGCCATGTATAGAATTAAACAATGGCTATCATATATAGTTCAAAAGGAGGTATAGCGTATATGGCATTTCTAAAATCTACCATTATAATTTTAGAAGAAGTGTCAAATGGAATGGCTTAAAAAACAAAAAAAAACAAAAAACAATACCTGAATCATACGACCACCCTCCATTGGATCTCCACAGGGGCAGCAGGTCTTAGCTTCTGGTAAGTTGATTTCCTGAATATCCTCTGAACGTGCTATGACATTAAGGCTTGTGTCATTTCGATTTTTTGAAGCTAACTCAGAAGCTTCATGGCCATTCATCTTTCTGTAAACAATGTAAATGCAAAATTAAGCTTTACTATATGTTTGAGAAAAGTATTAATAATGAGCTCTAAAAATTATTCAGAGATAATAAGATGCAGATTCATAAATATCTAGCATGCATGAAATGCACAGAGAAACTATCCACATAATTTAAGTGGACAAACAAAAGAAATTTTGTTATTGAACAGAACAAAAACGAGAAAGTGGCTAAACAATGAAAAGGAGCACAAAATAGCTGAGTTAGTCAATAGTTACTTGTAAATCACAGTAACATAATTTAATGACAATTCACTTCTACCATCTCAAGGGTCTCAACTGAACAGAAGCAATAGTATATAAAGTATGGACAGATGCAAGAGCTACATGATGACATATCTTACCTCACAGGAAGGGGAAAGGCAGAAGATCCAGATAATTCAACAGCAATGTTACAACGAAATTTTCTACCACAGTACACAAATTAGCATCAAATAAGCTCAGATACTACATCTACCTCTGCAGCATTTTGGCTACCCTGATGGGACACCAACATCTTTATCACACAGGATACAGCAGGAAGGAACCATGCGCAGAGTTGAAACTCTTAGATTATAAGGTACTATATAGCCAATAGAGATCATAAACATGTCTATTACATACCCATTTAACTGTAAATATTCATCTCCACTACTAAGCCCTTATAATTCCGTTTGTATATTATTATGATATTATAAACTATAATTATAAATGCAGGCTTTATAATTATAATATAGATATTTGTTTAACATTGTGATAATTCATATTAATAATAATGTGAGTATTGTCCACCTGATTTTTGTCCACATTAAAATTATAATGTTATCAAAACGCTTTCAATCCATTGAGATACAGATTTATGAAAAGAATTTGTAACTAGTTTATGAAAAACTCATATGGAAAGAAATATAGATGCTTATACAAGTCATCATATCGAAAAGTCAATTTGAAAGAAATATAAAACATCAAAAAACAATTGCATATAGAATGAGCTCCCTCCTGCTCACAAGGCAGCGATGTACATAGGGCCAACTATAAATACCAAGGCAGAATCCTATGACAAGGCAGAGTACTATGATAAGGCACACACAGCCCTGTACAGTGTGTGTACATAGTCACGGCCCTTTCAAAGGGGCATAAAAAATTTTCAAACCTTCTTTAATTTGATTTGATTTGTTTTATATAGAAATTTTATAAATTATGTTTATCATTATTATTAATAATAAATATTATAATATTTATATTAGTTTATATATACCAATTAACCTAATAATATTGTGATATCATTGATCATTTGTATATGTAATAAATGATATATGTGTGTGTGTGTGTGTACATACATAAATATATATTTGTCTAAGATACCGGATCTAGTATGGGGTTGGATATGGGTATGGGGTTCTGGTAACACCCATATGGCCAAAAAAATCTTGGGTTCAGTATGGCTGGTATGGATATATAATATATGTGCAAAAAAATTTAAAAATATACAAAATTGAAAAACAAACTTCATATATCATATAATAATGACATTTGAATCTTTAATAAATCGATACTTCATCATTGATCAATGATAGTATTAAAGATAATATTGTCAATTGATAGTTCAAAACTTAAATATTATGTTCATATATCATATATGTCCAACACTCTAGAGTCAACATTCAAATGAAAATCATTACAATTACAAATTTTGAATATACTACAATCAAAAACTTCTATCTTGGTCTTCAATCTTCATTGAAAGCATCTAGATCGAAGTCGTCACTTGGTTCAACATCACTTGAACCACAAGCAAATGGAGTGCCACTCCCACTAGGTACATCATGTGTAAAAGCCTCTTCATCATCTACATTGACTCTAGTAAGCTCTCCAAGTTGGCACACTTAGGGGTTATATCCCAATTCTTTCTTGCCCTTCCTTGTAGTCAATGTCAACTTCCTTATGTGATAGAGAACGCATGTTGGAATGGATATAGACCAAGTCTACTACTTTTATTAAAGCCAACCAATTACGCTTCACTGAGTACATAGAGGAGAATATACTCCAATTCTATTAAGATGAAAACGAACATGCAACCTATTGAAATTAGAGAGAAAGTCAATACACCTTAAAATTTTAAAAAAAAACACCGATAAGTACTAAAAATGTCAACAAATCAAAAATGTTTACTGTGATAGAATTTTGATTGCAAGTTGTTGGAGGAACAAATAATCTTGCCTATGAAGGTACAAGAATGTACGAGTATCCTCCTAGTATTGATCCCAAAGAGCATGAATTCTATGATCTCATCTTGAGATAAACTTGTCACACTCTTTCCTAAAATTATCAACCACTTTTAAATCTAAGAAGATTCTTCAAAATGCCAACTTGTTCCCATTAGCAACTTCATTATCTCTATATGGTGCAATTCTCCATGGCAAAGAGAGTATCTCAATGCTATAATATTTGGGAGATATTGTATATGCAAGGAGATGAAAGGGTGTGTTCATCTTGTTCCAACAGTTTCAAGATTTTTTCCACTTTGGAAAAATGCTTCTTCGAGAGCATTATCCATTTGTGTTATTCTGACCTTTATTTTTTCTATCATGGAATCAATGCCATCATAGATTTCCCCTCAACATGGCCAATCCATATCAACAAATGTGATCATACTCATGATAGGCTCAATGAAACTCAAGTCATAGTCCACATGATCCCACCAATCACCATCCAAGATCAATGACTAGACCTTTTGGGCCCTCTCTAAATTGATTACTTCAAATACTCCATTGGTGGCTAATGGCCATGTCGCCCAATACCTCTCACACCTTCACAAGTCATCTCAAAATGATCTTGTGATACGTATCGGGTCTCAACAACCTAATTTTTTATTTTTTTTATTTTTTTTGGGTGGGCGATGGGGGGGAAATGGGGGGCAAAAAAGGTTTTTTATTTTTTAAAGTTCAAATACACACATGCCACAACGACTTCCAAGTGGCCATCACAAGCATAACATATAAGATGAGGGGAATCCACCAAGGAATCCTACAAATCCTCAAAATTGTACTACAAAATAAACTGCAACACCACTTACTACCAACCCCCATCATGTGGGGATTACCTTTCCTGATCATCATGAATGAGTTTTAAGAAGTTGTTGGGATTTATCAAGATCAAGATCACCCTACTCACTAGTATCCCAGCTATGATTTCCATCAGATGCCCATTTAACTAGACAATCAACCACTCTATTCCATTCCCTTGGAACATGCACGAATGTGATAGAATCAAAATTCAATGCTAGATTCAAAATCAACTTAACCACGACAACCAAACTCCAAGAAGCTTCAAGGAGGTTTCCTTTATTCAGCAAGGACACCAAAATCATAAAGTCAGACTCACATAGGACTTTCATCCATCCCATAGCTAAGGCCCACTCTAAGACCTGTTTCAACAACCTAATGTTGTCTAAAATAATAAGTTAATAAATTAATAATACATTAAAATGTAAGTAAATATGGCATAAATTAAATTTACCTTCAACAACTCCAAATTTGAGAAAGTCTTGAGGATGCCTTGTGACATATGATGGTTTGCACAAACATTTGGTTCTCCTCACCCTCAGTGTATATATTTTTTACCCACTCTACTTGAGTGCCAATCACTTGCATCACCAAATTAAGGGATTGTACGATATACAATGTCCAAAAAATATGCCCGTACCTTGCTTCAACCAAAGCACCTATTACCTTGTAATTTTTCACATTGTCTATAATAACTTGGGCAATGTCATCGAGATTATCATCTCTATGAGGATTTTGGAAATGAATTTTGCATCCTTGATTTGCCCCTCACAATCAATCCTTCAAAAAACATTTGCCCATTTGGAGAGGGGGTGGGGAGGGCGGAGGAGGGCACTGCAAAAACATCTATTAAAGGTCAATTTTTGCAATCTTTCCATCCATCAAAAATAATGGACACACATGTTTCAATCCACATATCCTTAATTAGTTACAGTGATGTCTCTATAAAAATTAAAAATAAAAGAAAATTGCCAATAAAGTGATGTGCAACTTTTCATAACCAAGACCAATGTAACCAAAGGATGCATTACTAATTCCAATATGGTGATCTCACCAAGTTAAAATAAGACCATTGATAAGAAATGCAATGTGCAATTTTTTCATCTATAATGTCCCTGGCCTCATTTGCAAGGAGGAGATGTATCTTCTTGGATAGATAGCATCTCCAAGAAAGGATGTTGGGATGCCATTATTGAAGGAGAATTTATA